>VDFB02000017.1:289881187-289978195 GCA_007258455.2 Sequoia sempervirens
AAATGTTTGAATGAATTCTCATCTTCAATTGTGTTTTTGATTTGCTGTTATGTTTTCAAAACTATCTGTGGAATGAAATGTTAATAGTGTTCCCAATTATTTGATACTGGAACAGCTATGATCCTCAAACACAGCTACTCACAGGAAGTAAAGACATGAATCTTGTCAATTTGTTTCTAAGATTGTTTGGAAGATGTTCAGAACTATCACTTTGTGTCAAATTGTTAGCATTCCAGGTATGTGTTTTAATAGCTTCAATTGGCTGTAAGGATTTTATGGTCTAGTTAAAATATGTTGATACAAATTTCAGAAGAGTAAATAATAGTATGGCTGAAGTTATAATGTTTTTGCAGGCTTTGTCATGTGCATTCTGTTTTGGTCTTCGTTATTTCATGGCTGGCTGGTACAAGTAACTTGACAATCATTGGGTAGGTCCCAGTTTTGCATGTTTTATTACAATTTCTACTCATGAATGGATTACTGTATATTCTGGTTGACATATAGTTTTGATGATAATGGAATCTCTGCATTGCAACAACATAAGCATAATCTGGATGTGTTTACTAGTCTTACCAAAATTGGTGATCCATTGGGGATTTTGGACATACAATTTCTCACAAAGATTAAAACTATAAAATGTTACTCTTTTCAGAAAAAGGATCACCAAATTCTGAAAATTAAATAGTTTCTGCACAAAAAGTAAAGAAAAACTAGCAATTTTATAATAAAATTTACATTTCTGCTTAAACCTGAGAAATTTTTAAGCATTCTGTAAATTTTCACAATTTCCCCCAAATTTAATGTTTCCTTTCCCTTGTTTTTTAACCTTGCAGATGACATTTCTGGTAACATTGTTCTTCAACAGTTATCAAATATCCATCTTGGATGAAGTAATCAACCTGCACTTGAGAAGGTTTAGCAGGATTTTGGATGTTCGATTTTTTATGCTCATTGTTTAATTTGCACTTCAAAGTGCTAGGGAATTCTTTGATTTATCTTTAAAATTTGTCTCAATTTAACATAATTAAATATTTATATATAATACTGAATAGCATTATAAGAGAATACGAAAACCTTTGTTTGTCAAATGATAAGCACGGGCAAAATAAATGTTTCCATTGTAAAGAATGATTTATGGAATATGAGAGGACTGAAATCAGCAACTTCTTAAGTATATGCCTTTTTGTTGAGATGGCCCAGAAAGATGTGTGATTAATGTGTACTTCGTTTCAAAATATTAGGTGCATTGAATTTTAATTTTTCTGCGCAGCTTTGTTACTGAACATAAGGAAAAAAATCTTTAGTTCAAAAAGCTTTGATGAGATACCCTTTGGCAAATGGACTCAGTACTGTTCCACAGATTCTGGTTTTGCTTGTTAGCAAAACTTCTGACCACATATTGCTGCATTGGATGGAACAAACATCAATGATGGAAGAAAGCAAACATATATTGACATAGAAATGAGATTGATTCCTTCTATTTCTTCTGAACACTCCAAGTGTTCAATTTTTTTGTCTTCATCAAAGTGCAGGTCCTCTATTTAGTGAGTTAATGAAGGAGATATTAATTGAATTAGAAAATCAATTGGAACGGCTCAAAACATGGTGGCAATGATGGTTATCTACTTCCTTTTATAGGATTCAGAAAATGTTCTTCACACCAAATAACAGAAGGAACTACAAAAGCTATTGGAAGGGTTCAGACTTGTTTGCAATCATGATAATTTTATGCTGGGTATAATGAGTTCTTCAACACAAATAATGTGTCATATTTGCAAATTTCGAATTCTTTAAGATAGTGAGATCCTGCTTGGTTATTTAACATGAATTAATAGAATATCAGTCTAGAATTCAGCTTATTTATTTGGTTGTGTAAAATAATGAATGAATTCTTGAATAACCTTTTTGTTTGTTTAAAGACAATTCAAGTTCTCGTTAAGCTATGTCTGATAATTCTAAAAGATGGACAGTTGGCCTTTATGTTCCAAATATATTCGTTCAGGTGGAATTCAGTTGTAGTTTGTTTTAAGCTTCGATCTTGTGAATGTTGTTTGGTTTCATTGTTTAGTAACCCCTTCTGATAGTAATATGGTTTTTGAGATGAGAATGAAGAATTGCATTTTGAGAATAGCCCTACTTGCACGAGTAATATCCACTTGATGGTTATTTTAAATGTTGCCTTAGCATTAATCTTATCCTTTGATACATTCTCCAACTTATATAACACCTTGCATTATTAACCTATGAGGTATTCATTTCACGTTTCATTGTTAAAGTGTACAGGCTTTGGTTAAGATGGTATTGTAAGAAAGGTTAAGGATCTAAAAATGATTGAAATAAACCTTAAAACTATGAAAATTCCAAAGAAAAAGGTAGTGGAAGAGTAGGAAGTACTGGACAAACCATTTTTTGTACTCAAATGATATCATTGGAGTGGGTGGAATTCATTTCTATGCATTGAAATATCAACATGGGCTCTCAGAATGGGTTTTATTACATTTCCTGCCATTATTGACCACAAATTTGCAAGCTTCTTGTTGAAGCCATATGCAGCCCCTTTGGAATTTGGTTTTTGGCTTGTCCTATGCATGCTTGGTGTCTATGGGGTGAAGTTTCACTTTATTTTCTTGAATGCTTATGGCATTTTGATGACAAGGAGCTTAGCTTTACGATTGTGAAAACCAAAATTTGAACCTAATATGGTAACAAATTTCTGTTTTCATTTCTATCCAACACAGTTTGGCTTCCACTTAAAGTGTGTCTGGCATCATTTCGTCTTTGTTTGCTTGTTTGCCTAGTGAATGCGTTTCACAGCTTCCAGTTACAGCAATAGTTTACTTGATAATAAACAATTCGATGTCTTTAAATGAGAATATATCAAAGACCATTTTTGGTTTTAGATTTGGCATTTATTAGATGCCCTTTTTTGAGAATATTTGCAAAAATGCATTAATGTGGGTGCTTTGAGCTTGAATGAAATTGCATTGGATGAATAATAATGAGTTCAATTTCTTGTGCTATTTTTGTTGTTTTGGGTATTTTCTTTTGTATGAAGAGAAGAGTTTCAAAATGGGTGTTTTCCATATACCCTAGATGCTTTATAATGGTGCTGTCTCACTTTGAAGTTTGATTTTTGCTGGCTTGGAATAACTGTTAGTCATGGACATTTATGCATCCTTGTAGATTTAGAAGGTTTAGACGAGTAATACTAGAAGAGGATGAGAAAAGCAAGTATTAATCCTAATTTGATGGTTTTTTGCACATCCTTTTATACATTGCAAACTAAATGGTAGATAGTTTGGGCATTACAAGGTAAATGGTAGATAGTTTGCTTTTAAAATCGTTTTAGCTTTTTAGCTTAGATTTAATTTTAATTTTATTCTTTGAAATTTTTTAATTATATCTTGGAGCTTAATTGAAACACTTTCAAAGTCATCTGGCAGAAGTAAACCAGTATTAAACTACAAGTTCTATGCTCAATTGCATGAAGTGAGTGGCTTGATAAAATTTGAATGAGTTTTTTTCTTTGCAAGAATTTGAATCATGAAAAAAAGAAGCGTCAATTTTGAATGTTCAATTCTGCAATCTGAAGCTTCAAACTTTTTCTACTTTGATGTTTAACATGATTCTCATGGCAGAAATTGAAGTCTATATGAAAGAGTTTCTTTAATGAACCCAATTGTACATATTCACATAGTTTCTTCTTGTAATGAGAAATTGTGGAATGCAGGCATACCCCTTAGTGATCATTGTGAATTTGATCAAACAAATTGATGTTTGTAGTGACAGTTTCCAACAACAAATATTTGCTCTTTCTATTGTCTTAGGTCCTAGACTTCACTATGGAAACATATTTTAGGGTTGGCCTAATTTACGTTCATTTTAAATTTTCAATTGGGGAGAAGGTATAGGTGCTAGAGAGTGGGTGCACTATTCCATCGATAACAAAATGGTTATTGAGTAAGTCATGGAATAAATTATAGACTTTGATTTTGAGAACTTTACATCTTAAGACATTTTTTTATGATGTCAACTTGTGGTAGAGGTTGTGAGGATGGGATTTTTCGTTAAGGCATTCAGAGGATAACACTAAGGGGGTGTGAGTAATGCCATATTCCTTCGGTTCGGTTTAAATTGCAAATATTGCATATTGATGGAATATTTGAATTGTCGAGCCACCTTGACATATTGGTTTGTGTTAATCCATGTAGTTTTTGCTTTAGAAACCAATAAGTTCTCATGTTTTCTTATCCTTCAAATTTGAATTGGGCCTACATTATATGTGATTGATATGAGCACACCTTGTGATGCAACTCCAAACACACCTCAAACAATTCAAGAAATTAAATAAAACAACACCAGAAATTAGCAACACATTGTGAATTTATATTACCCAATGTCTTCTACAACATATGAGAATTACATTCAAATTGAAAGAATTACAAATGTAGCCTTGTAGATTGAAGAAAGGAATTAAAATTCAAAACATATGATCTGTTGCATGCAACAAGATCATCTACAGGTATGTTTCCTTGATTCTCCAACTTCTTGCAATTCTCCCTTCTTCACTTACAAATGTCTTCTAGAAATCACTATCACAATGCACCAGTGCATTCACCAAGATGTTTGCTATTGATTTTTGTCTTCAACTTGCAAATTCATGTCTGAAAACTCCCAAGAAAAGCCATGCCCTCACCTTCCACTCTCCAAATTTAGGAACCCCCAAAAATCAAAATGCCAAAGTCTAGAATGAATTACTCTGCAACCACTCACTCCAACATCTAGAAACTTCTTCCTCCCACACCCCTACTTGGAAAAATCATTTAATTTTCATCAATTACTAGCTTTGACTCCCCAATGCATGTTTTCTCCACTTCCAGGAAGGTAGGCCTCTAGTAGCCGACACCATTATTCTCCCAATTCATCAATTTGAATTTCAAATTCAAAATTGTCAAGTAGCACCTCTTGGGCGTCCCATTCTTGCCAGTAACATTATGGGAAATTAGATAAAATTCAAACTTACATAACCTCCAAGAATTCCACACCCAAATCTGATTTTTGGAAATTTGATAATTAAAATGCAATTTTTGGCATGCTTCCCAATGCAACTTGCAAACCAAAATTGTCCAATTTACTAAATCTGATTTTTGGGAAATGAAATCATTTAAATGCACCAAAATATTAATAAAAAACATTACACTCCAAAATTTAATAAAATTTGTTGATGCAAGATGGTTGGCAACCACAGATGCTCTTGCATCAGACACCCATGGTAGAAAGAAAAGTGACCTGGCCATTTCTCAAGAGGATAACCAAGACGATTAACCTCAGCTTTTGACAATCAAGATGAGTCTTCTACAGGTCTTCCAAACCATTTTACCAAGTAGTCAAGGTATTGCTTATGACTTGTGCTTTTACTCACCCTACTGTCCAAAATTGCCTATCTTCTTTTTCACTTTTCTCTGCAATTTGATATCTTTTTCATCCTTCATTCCTCTTTCTTCCTCTTTTCACATAATCCAACTCCCACCAATTTGCACTATGAAATTCTAAAAAATCATAAGCATCCATTTCCTCTACCTTAGTAAAATATTCATGCATTACCTCTTCCTCTGTCACTGTTGCAAGAATTTGTTCCTCTCCAATCTTGGTACCATCATTGTGTTCCTCTTTCTCCTTGCTTTCTAAAAGGCAACTTTCAGCCACAATCTTTGTCCCTTGCACTCACGTCAATGTTAGTCAAACAATTAAGAGATTCATCCTTCCCATTTTGCAATAAACTATCAATCACAAGATTTACATTTGCACCAATCTCTTCATCAAACAAATGAACTTCTACTTATCTGCTTCCACACTCTCAACTGTAGTAGCTTCTTCTACCAATGCTTTCATTGTTGCAATATCTTCTTTTACACTAATTTTATCATGCTTACATAAATCAACAACAATATTTTCACAAAAATCTGATTTTACCTTCTTTTTTCCTCCATTGAAACCTTCAACCTACCAATCTTGAATGCAATCAATATTGTTGCAACTTGCATTAGTAAATCACGATCTTTATCCGCATCCTTCACTAACTATTTAATACCATTAATCAAACAATTTCCAATGCTATTACATACCTTCCCTTCTTCATTACTCAATGGTTTTAGCTTGTGCTTGATTCCATCCTTTGTTAAGGAGTATGTGTTGGCATACCCATCACGCATTGCACACTTGTCAAATTGTCAAGGTCTTCCTAACAAAACATGACAAACATCCATAGGCATAATATCACACATTATCTCATCATAATACTATCCTATCTTAAATTTCACCAAGCATTGTTTGTTGACCAAAACTTTCTTATCATCTTGTAACCAAGCAATCCTATATGGATGTGGGTGTTTTCTTCTTTTCAACTTCAATTTATTTACCATTTCTTTAGAAACTAGATTATTTGTGCTTCCACCATCAATAATAACATTACATATTTTACCTTCAGACTTACATCTTGTTCAAAACAATCTTTTCCTTTGATCTAGTTTTTTTCCTTCGTTCATTAGGACTCTTCTTATAACGAGTGCTTCTCCATTTTCTACATCTTCTGAATGTGAAAACTTTGCATCTTCTTCATTTACATTTGCTGCCCTTATTCTTTTTGTTCCTTCTTGATTATGAGGGCAATCATATGCTCTATGTCCATCTTCTCCACACCTAAAACAAGTTCCTTAGAAGCTTCTGCTTCCGAATCCTCTATCCGATCTTCCTCTACCTTTGAAATTTTTCTCATGGGGTTGGTTTGAACTCTCACCTCTTTCATATTTGCTGTCCTTAGTGTCTTCAATCTGATTTTTATCCTCATTTTGCTGCACATAAGCTCTACCCTTTCCTTTTTGCTTATTCTCAAATTTTCTATTTAAATTTTCCTCAACTTTCAAAGCAAATTGATAAGCTTCTTCCAAATTAAAAATTCTTACCAAACTTAGTTCTTCTTGGATGTTCGGCTTCAATCCATTGATGTATCTTTCTACCTTCTCCTTGTTGGCTTTTGAATGTCCCGCTCTAATCAAAAGAGTGTGAAACTCCTCAATGTATTCCTTAACTAATTTTCCTTCTTGTCTCAATCCATGCATCTTCTTTAATAATTCCAATTCATAATCCATTGGAATAAATTGTCCTTTAAGCTTTTCAACCATTCTATCCCACTTTGTAATCCTTTCCTTTCCTATCCTACCTCTTTTAATATGTATTTCTTTCCACCAAATGCTAGCATGTCCCTTTAATTTAGTTTTTGCAAACTTCACCCTGTGAGGCTCTTCAATCTCCTCAAATTCAAAGAACTCCTCCATGTCATTTATCCAATCTATTATATAATGAACCCCCAAAAATCAAAATGCTAAAGTCTAGAATGAATTACTTTGCAACCACTCACTCCAGCAGGAAACTTCTTCCTCCCACGCCCCTACTTGGAAAAATCATCTATTTTTCATCAATTACTAGCTTTGAATCTCCAATGCATGTTTTCTCCACTCCAGGAAGGCAGGTCTCCACTAGCTGACACCATTACTCTCCCATTTCACCAAATTGAATTTTAAATTCAAAATTGTCAAGTAACATCATGGCAAATTAAATAAAATTCAAACTTACATATCCTCCAAGAATGCCATGCCCAAATCTGATTTTTGGCAATTTAATAATTAAAGTGCAATTTTTTGACACACTTCCCAATGCAACTTGCAAACCAAAATTGTCCAATTTATTAAATCTAATTTTTGGACAATAAAATCATTTAAATGCACCAAAATATTAATCAAAACATTACACTCCAAAATTTAATAAAATTTGTAGATGTAAGATGGTTGGCAACCACAGATGCTCTTACATCACCTTGTGTCACCATATGGATGATAAGATAATTGGTAATTGTGACAAGAAGCTAACTTATACTTGTAAATGATTAGAGGTAGTAATTGCTTACTATATTCCATGCCTTGCTAGGTTAAGAAATCACAACCTTATGAAATTGTTGCCTTAAGGAAATAAATAAGCAACACTCCTAGTAAGGGGTCGATAAGGATTAAAAAGGAATGTTTTTTGCAAGTGGTTCCAATAAGACATACAATTAAAAAAATTAAATAAATCAAGTTTCAAGACAATGCTTAATTAGGAAGGGGTGTGACTATTGCAAAGCAATGGTTTTATGAAGTGTGACTCTCTCAAGAAGAGGGTATAAAGGGAGACCATATCTTGGGGAAGAGGGGAAGATCCTTAAGTAATGGATTGAAGGATAAATATTCCAATAAGTGGATCATGTTAGAAAGAAAAAGGAAATTGAAACATAAAATATTTATTGGAAATAAATATTGTTTTCAACAAGAATATTGTTTTGAAATGAGTTTAAAGAATAATTTTAAATATAAATTAGAAATAGTTGTATATATACTTTATTGTAGAAATCAAGTTATTATAGCCACTTGTAAGTTAATCCATTGCATTTTCATAGTGATATTTAATTAGCAATTAATATAGTGAATTCCTTCAGCAATCTATTTTGAATTTATAGAAGAGTCTTGCAAATAGGGAGTCCATTTAACCTTCTGAGTCACGAGAGCTGAAGGACTAGAAACTCTTTATATCACGCCACTCTAAGATGGATGAATTGGAGGTTTCACCATATTCATGGGTCGAGAGGCTGAATGGACTCAAAATCCATTTTCATGCTCTTGGGCTTGGTTGAAAAAGACAACCTTCACGCATTTTATCAAGCACACCACCCCGAGATGGATGAACTAGAGGTTCTGCCATACTTGTGGGTTGAGAGGCCGAATGGACTAGAAATCCACTTCTGTGCTCTTAGGCTTGATCAAGGAGGACGACCTGACTATGAGGTAGATTGAGGGATGGAATGGATCTGAAATCCTTCCATGCTCTCGCATCACAAAGGCAACCACTCTTGAGATTGCAATTTGCGAGCATTTCTAATGAATTCCTAATATGATTGATTATAGGAATATGCCTTAGAATAATTATTAATGATATTAAGGTATTTTGGATTGAAATATTAATGATGCCATGAACCGTGGATCTAAATATTATGATGTTTTAGCTTATGATGTATTGATCTCATTATTATAATGTTTTATGTATGAATTTGAATATTACTGTAAAGTTGATACTTGTTATTACTAATATAAACTTTTAGTGATTATTATTGCTTTGCAAGCCTAAACTTAGGAATTGCCCAAAAGGGGACATTACAATTGGTATTAGAGCTTTGTTTTTGCCAGCTTGAGGATAATAAATAAATAAATAATTAGTTTATACAATTATGCCGAAGAGAGGCCTTGGGGTTTCAGACCAAGGCTATGAGACTTACATGTTCTTTCAGTTACAAGTTATTAGTTCATAAGATTCCCAATGAAGGAACAATAGACCATTCTCTAACAACTCAATAGAGTTACTAATAAAATTTAATGATATAACTTGACTTTCATTTCTCAAATAGAAATCAACATGTTGCCATTACTAGTTGTCACTGGAACTCAGGCATAGCTAAGATACAAAGATGGATATATATTTATTTCCACATTATCTTACTTCTAAATTTCAAGATATAAGTGCATAGAGATATCATCTTGACCTAGGAATTTCAATCTCTTGAAAGCCAACCCATCACATTAAAGTCCACAAAGTCATGAATGCATTCTTGAACAATGAGCAGGTCATTTTGAATCTTCAATGCATCCAATGCTCCCACAACGACCAACTGAAATTGAGTAAAGTCAACTAGAAGATTTGGACAACACCTCATAAATAGTGCTTGACATATTTGGTAGTTCTTTAGCAACTTTATTCTTACAATAATATAGGTGATATCAAAACAAGTGAGATAATTGCACCCAAACTTCAACTAATTGACGATAACAAATCTCTCTAATCAAGATTGATTAACTCATTGGTGATTTAAATCAACAACAACCTCAAATTCAACGCTAAAAGAATCCCAAAACATCCACGGATAAGATTTACCTTGTAACAACACCATGGGTAAAACCTAAGACATCCCAATAAAGAATTACAATCATCATTGATTAGAAAGAACCCACATGATCCCTAACATTCTTTAATTCACTATCGATGTTAAAATTCATTATTCATGTTACTAAAAAATGTGCAAATACAAAATTTTAATTATCATCTATTGTAATGGACCAATTTGATTCATGCTTAAGCTCAAAACCATTTCAACTTGTGAGAAATTTATTACTCACATAAAACAAGACCCCTTCCATTCTACGTTATGAAATTAACTAATGAGACTAGAATGTGCATAAGTAATCTCAAATTGATTTGCATTACAAATTTACTACTCACATAAGTCAAAACCAAGCTCAAAACCAAAAGGTATACATATACAAAATTTCAATTATTGTCCATTACATTGAACAAAATTAATTACTACTTGAGCACAAAAAGGTCCTTAATCTTGAATACATCATGTAACACATCAGTCATAAAATATGCCCTTTCCATTCTACATTACACAATATACTTGTGAGAATCGATTATACATTAGTAGTTTGAAAAATACATTGAAATTAAATATTAACATGCATTCTTCTTCTCTACAGTCAGACCTGAGGGAACAAAGACATGACATCCTTCTATAATTTCGAGCTAAAAAAATATCAAAAATCACTAAAAATAATTATTAGTTAAAAAAATTCTAAAACAAATGTTAACAAAACTTCATGGATGGTATGAATCGTACATTTCAATACCTTAATTTCACTATTAAATTTTAAAAATATCTAACTTCACTCAGAATATTGATATAGATTTATGATTTTAACACTGTAAAAGAGGATAACAAATTTCCCTAGGCCAACAAAGTTTTTGATTGAACCTTCCCTAGTTTTATCCAAATTGCAATTCCTCCAGCTAAATTGCTAAGAAATAAAAAATGTTCCACTGCTCCAAAGGCAATAAAATAGTTTTCAAAGGTAAAGGAAGAGTTGGTATTAACTTTATGTGATGCTTCGAAACTTATTATACCTATAAAGATGCAAGTGATGTAACACATTTGTTGTGTTATAGAGTATTATCTCTTCTTTCTTGGGGTGCCCCCTCCTTAAGGACACTTCAAATGGAAGATAGCTGAAATCTTTATGGCATACAATTTGGTTTTTTTCCATTAGATTTCTAGAAAATTAAAGTACTGATCCAACCTTTTTTAGTATATTACATGGACAAACATGACAAATCACCAAGGCACATAACTTCATTCCCACATGGAAACTTGTCATCATGTCAAATCAAGAAGCGTAACAGTCAAGACCCATTATCCCTACAAAAGGGGCATCAATTAAAGGATCAATCATCTTTAGAATCACCAAAGGAATGAGAATCTTGTAGAAATTATTTGGACAACTATGGCATATGGAGGGCTCTAGGAAGCGAGCAATAATCTAAGAGAATAAGCAAATCATATAGGAGTATTCAGAAAGTATAATTATAATGTTTCAAATATTTGAACAAAGTTGCAGTGTCCATGGAGTCCCTATTCCTTATAACACATCATTGTATCATTGCCACCACCATTATTCCATGCACAAGTTTTCCACATTGAGTTTGGCTCATATTAGTTTCTAGTTCTAGTTCTTTATTGCTACGTGTTTGCTAAAATTCCCTTTTTAGGGTTATAGATAGAGTGAGGCTTTCCCATATTCCAATGCTCAAGCCTTTGGTAACAAGCACCACAACTAGGATTGGTTTCTATAATGATTGCATTATCACAAAAACCCTAATTTCCAAGTGCTACATTATTCCTTAGATAGGGACTGTTGAAAGCATAGAAAGCATGGCCTGCAATTGTATAGACAACACATCCAAGTCCACATGAATATTCCAAAATGATCTACAATAAAACCTTACCCATAACACCTAGTTTGAAACATCATAGAGTGAATTACTATGTACATGCTAGGTTTTGGAATTAGAAATAATAAGACATCTAAGTCTAAATTTAATCAAAATTTGATAATGCCAAAACAATATTTTTGAGAGAATGTAATGAAGACAACTCGATTCGTTAGAAACATATAATTTTTTTTTATCAAATAACATATTTTGATTCTCAGAGAGATCTTAACAGAAACTTTGGAAATAAACATTGGCACTATAATTTGAGGTTTATGTTTTAAAATTTATCATTGGATATATTCATCAAGCTTCAGTGAGTTGGGAACACAACTGTTCTAACAAAGAGTAATTTGTTCTATTCATTTTGAACAAGATCATAATGCACAATCAAATCCATACCACATATAATCCCCCACATTGAAACAATGCAAATGCATGGATCTACCTTGTAACCTACAAAATTGATTTGGAAAACTTTGTTTTGTGTGATCAAATTCATTTCTATATTTAATAGCTTCTAACCCGTAAGCACTAGTGATATACAAAATATCTTGAGTAGATCTTCTCCTAAGTCCTTTTTCTTGATTAGAGTAGCTCTTCGTTCATGATTAAAGATCACAGGCATTGATATTAGGCATACATGTATCTTAGATAAATTCGGTACAAATAAAGGTGCACCCAAATTTGTTACATAAGTCTATTTTAAGTTACATTGTGGGCCGATAACTCACTAAATCCCAAGATCATTTGTACCTCTTAAACTATGGAAAATAAAAAAAATTGATGTTGTTTAAATAAACAAGGTGGGATAAAACAATACTTTTATAAGATATGAAAATCATCTTAGTGTCAAAGAATTTGCCTATGGAGGACACCACTTGGGAAGGAGTATATTTTTTGATCACCCCAATTTAAATTTCTTGAGGATAAACAATCTTGGGAAGGGTGGACTGTCATGCTCCACTAGGTTAAGAAATCACAACCTTATGGAATCGTTTCCTTAAGGAAATAAATAAGCAATGCTTCTAGTAAGGGGCCAACAAGGATTAAAAAGGAATTTCATTTACAAGTGGTTCCAATAAGAAATACAATTCAAATGATAATAATAAATCAAATTTCAAGGCAACAGTTAATACGAAGGGGTGCAACTCTAGCAAGGCAATGATTTATGAACATATGTGACTTAATTAAGAAGAGGGTATAAAGGGAGATAATTTCTTGGGGAAGAGGGGAAGATCCCAAGCAATGAATTGAAGGATAAATATTCCAAGAAGTGAATTAAGTTGGAAAAAAAAGGAAATTGAAACATAGAATATCTATTGGAAATAAGTATTGTTTTCAGCAAGAATATTATTTTGAGATGAGTCTAAATAATAGTCTTAGAATACAAATTATGAATAGTTGTTGTAAACACTAAAAAATGTCCTAAATGATATCATGCATGTGAATCAGGTATACTAACATCATTTCCTCTCAAATCCATCCTCTTTTCGCTTAATTAATTGAATTAGCCTAGCTATTTAATTAATTATATCATTTGCATCTATTAACCTAATTCATCAAATCGGGTTAATTCCCCCCTTTCATGCTAACATTTCATCTCATTAAATTGAATAAATCAAATTATTTAATTTAATTCCCTAAGTCTTCTTATTTAATTAAATAACCCTAAGTTATTTAGTTAAATATCATATCACTTCCCCATTCATTAAATCATTTAATTTAATGAATATCACTTTATTCCTCTAAATTCCCCTAATTGTATGATTAACATTGTTTAATTAACAATTATCTAACTAATCCAATTCCTCCCACTTGCAAAGGAATATTCCAAAAGAATATTCCTCCTTTACACAATTTAATTTAGGTTTAATTAACTAAATAATCTTTTTCCTCACCCATGAGAATATTCCAAAGAATATTCTCTCTCCTCCAATCATTTGAAAAAGGGAATATTCTCACTTGGCTTCTTGAGCAAGAAAACTTGAAACCTCTTGGGAAAGTTAAATTTTGACCTCTTAAACAGGTCAAAAGTGTGTTTGTTTGAAAGGAATGAGAACCCTTGATTAAATCTATCTTGCATTCTCACCCATTGATGAGAATCCATGATCCATGCCTCTTCTTTCCTTCATCCTTGACTGTTGATTATCTTTTTCAATCTCAACTCTTCATTTCTCATTTGCTTTCCTATAAATAGAACACTATTTGGAGACAAATGGATCCATCTTTCAATTGCAAACTTATGTTGTTGAATTCACTCACACTCACACTCATACTTTACTCACATTTAGCATATTTTAGTTCATTTTAGCTGCATATTAGCTTCAAGCTTCCATTAATGGCTTCCATGCATCCATTTTAGCTTGTTTATAAATTAGGGTTTGAATCTTTTAGCTTAGAATCCATTTAGATTAGCTTAGCAATTGTACACTTAGATCATTTTTAGCATAAATAATGTTAATTTAGCTTGCATCATGTTTAATTTAGCATAAATCATGTTTTCATCCACATATCACAACAGTTTCATCGATCCTCTTCAATAGAATCAATTGGAACAAGCTCACTAATCATGGGATTGGGAAATGGTCACTGTTCCACATCAACGCGACACTAATTCCGAAATAGGATAAGTTTCAAATGGGTTAGAATAAACATTTTAAATGCTTTCATAGTTCATAATGTTTAATTTCAATAAATGTTTAGCTTAACTTTAAATTTGATTGATCTTGTTTAGATTGAGTATTAGTGGCTTCATTATGATTCGATTCATCATGGATCAAGCGTAATCGACCCACACTAATAATCCTCGGTTGAAATTTTGGCACTAGGAGGGAAAACCGTTAATTTAATCAATTTCTATCTCAAATTCCGTGTGTTTTGACTTTTGCAGGAAATAGTGATGCCCAACTCAAATTCAACGATGCCTTTGCAGGGTGTCGCCATATAGCGATGCTATCACCATTTCAAACAACAACACCTATTTAATGCATCGATGCCGATTAAACAAATAGCAATGCTAATACTTTATCGAGGTATCGAAGATTTATAAACAATGGCGCCCGACCAAATAGCAACGCTATCATGTATAGTGATGCCCAACTTTGGTAAGAGGTTTAACGATCATTTTTTAGCATGTGTTTTGATTTTTTTGATTCATCAAAGTACTAACATGCCTCTAACGTTGTTTTGGTTGTTAGACTAATGGGGTTTTGCAGGAATGGACGACACAAAGTTAAAGTGAAGAAGCATTCTTTTATCAATATTTTATGATTGTAACAAGCGTTTGATGCTTATGGTCAATTATAACCCAATTTATTATGCTTTTTACTTTATGCTCTAGGACCACACTAGTTTCAATTGGGTTTTAAAAAGAATGCTCAAACAGGATGAAAATTGAACCCTCATCTCATCATTGTCTCTTGGGTTTTAAAATTGAACAAGGTAACATAACATTTTGTTTGGTGTGTAAAGTGAATTCATCTTAGCTTTAGTGGGTAAAATGAATCAGTGTCTGCTTTGCTATGACACACTTGTAGTGCGTATCCAATCCCCTTGCGCTTTAGGTGATCTTGGGTGAAGAGAAACAATCCAAGTGTATTTCGCTATTCGTGTGCACTTATTGTACGTAGCCAATACCCTTGCGCTTCGTGCGACCTTGGGTGAAGATAAATACTTAAGTACACTTATGCTTTGTGTCACCCTTAAGAGAGGACTTACTATGAGACACACCCCACAATGGGAAACTCATAGGAAAGTACTTGCAAGCACGTTTATCAACGTGCTATATTAAAGGTTGGGAAATCGTGAGAAACTACCTTCTGTCTTGGACTGTATAACCTACTGCACCTAGTACCATGCCTTAAGTGGAATGAGAATGGTAGTAAGAGCCTTAAGAGGAAAAGTGGGCGTGTATACAACTGGGTGTTCTCGGTTTGTTACTAAGAGACAGACTATTTTAGTTGCCAAAAATCCTTAATACTTGTTGGTGCAAGAATAGTCGTTTTGAAGCTTCCCCACATTTGTTATTGTTGAAATAGAAAAATCCTTAGGATCTTAGGATCTTCAGGATTTTAAGATTTGGTGGTCCCAAGAAGTGTGTCATGGAGGGGAGCCAATGTCGCCAAATCTCTAACTGTCCGCAATATCTTTGTGTTTGGAGAAATCCGAGTAGGGACTCAACAAGTATGGCCATTTCAACCTAGGATTGTAAATGATTATGATTCAGTTTAATACATTTCTTGGTTCCAAAAAGTTATAAAACAAACATTCACTATCTCCTTTAAAATTTCAAACACTTTGGCTTAAATATGGATACCTCTTGAATTAGCTGATATTATTGCTTGTCTTGAGGATTTCTATCCTTAGATATTTCTAAATATCTTGACTTATATCTCAATCCATATTTTCCAAAGACAACATAGGAAATTATGGCTTCAACCTGATGATTCTCACAAAAATGGACATTGTGAAAGTTATGATGTTGTTGACATAAACATTTAGTTTGGAAACTTAATCAAGACAAGTGTTTGTGGTAAAATAAATTCACTTAAGCAAGATAAATTGATAATTGAACCCCACATGACCATTTTGAGACCGATTTCTCCCGTTGAACAACCTGATCTTATAGGTGCTATCATTCAACCAAACTTTGAAATCATTAATGAAGAACAAACCAATCTCATTAGTAGTTTGAGAAGCTTCACTTTTGAAACAAAAGAAGCACCTACCCAATGCAGAAATGCAACAACAATCTTAGATGAAGAAGAGGAACAAGTTGATATGAGGCTAGAAGGCCCACATTACCACCACCCGCATGGCAATAAATATCTTCCTTTCTTCCATAAACTTGAACTTTTCCTAAATGATCTCACGTAAAGTCAGGATCCCTAAAGTAAGGTCTACAGGTCGTCATTTCAAACTTAGGTATCTTAGTCCAAAAGATCTCAAGAAACACCTTTTGGCACTTCACGAAACCAAAACTAGGTTGGTAAACAACTTCTACAAACGTGCTTCAAGGAACAATCTGAACTTGTATTCCTTCTATTATTGTCAAAATCCTAGTCTTTTCCAACATTTTCAATTTCTCACATAATCATTAAGTCTTTAGGAGTTGAAAGCCTTAGAGGTATAGTGTGTTTCTCACTACCTTTGAATGATCTATCACACAATCAAAATTCATAGGGGAAGATCTACATGCTGTCATTACAGACGTAGGTATCGTAATTCAAAGTTTGATAGGAAGTGGGCCTTAATACTTTATCGCAATCATAACCTCTTGTTAAGAAACTATTATGCTCGAGCTAGGAGAAATGAACCAAATTTACATACCCACATCTATAGTCTTTAGAATTTGAAAACTTTAGAGGTCTAGCATCATTCTCACTACCTTGGTATTGGAAAAAAAATGTTCATTCTAAATCAACATTGGTTAAACACTTCATTCAACCCTCCATTAAATTTCATCCTTCACTTCACCTAACTTTGCAAAAATTACAAACACACCAACATCTTTTGACTTAAAACATTAATTAACCCAAAAACCCTAACTTGTCTATTTTGTATGTGAAATGAATCCTTTTCCATGCATTTGGTGGAGTTAGTCATCATCTTTGGACTATTTTATCTTGAAGGTCACAAGTCTACCCTAAAGATTCTCAAGTTCATAAACATCCCTTATCCAAACATCAAAACATCAAGTGTAAGTCAAAAGTGTTGTCCCAAAATGTTTGCAAAGATCACTCTCCACATCACCCATGTTTTCATCTCCTACTATCATCATTGCTCCAAAAAGACTTAGAGTGTCCCTTTTACCTATATTTGAGTCAACTAGAGAGTTCAAACATTACAAATCACAACATAACTCTTCTAAAGGTGACATAAAATTTATGGTAAAGATGAGATCACAACACAAGAGAATCATGGAGAAAACCAAAGTCACATTTACCTCAAGTGATCCAAATCCTTTAGAATTTGATCCGAGAATTCAAGTTACCCCATCATAACAACCATAATTTTTGTTAGGACCATATGAGATAGAGGACATCACGAACAATCCCTTTGACTTACTAGGGAGGAAATCATGGAACATCAAGCCTTTGGAAATGTAGCTCCTATTTCCCCATCATTTGTTGCACAAAATTTGACACACGGCTTCACAACTCCATCACTAGGGTTAACTCAAACATCCACTCCCATTCTTACAACTAGCCTTGTCAAGGACTTTGGTCTAACTCTTCCATTTGAGAGTAGCACACTTGTGGGTACCCTCGATGCCAATCCTCCATCCCAAACAACCATGTGGACACCTACCTTTGGTGCTCCTCCTGTTCCTAAAGTTCCCAAACCTCTTGAGCTTCATTATTCCACCACAACCTCTACATATTGAGGACACCCCTCTTCATCCATACCCATGAATACCACAAGTGTTCCCACCATCATTCAAAGTAGTATAGGCCAAATGTCTCAAAACAATGTGCAAGGGAATGTCAATACTAGACCACAAAGTCAACCCTTAATGCAGATAGGGAAATATTTACCTAATCCTCCAATTGGTTCATCTATACCATTGATTTCACAAAACACATCCACCCCATCCATCACCAACCCATCTCAGAAAAATCCCTTGGTCACGAATCCCACCAACCTAGGTAGTACCTTGTTTACATCTCTCGCACAAGGGAATCCTAAATACATGGGACAAGGAAACCTTTTTAATCAATGGACTCAAGGTCCTGGTGTGTCATTTCCATCACATAATCTAATGACATCATCCTCATATTTCCCCACGGTCCCCTTTAGCATGCAAAAGCAAACGGGACCCAAACTTACATTCCCCCACATCAATCCACCATCTTACAAGGGATGTTAAACCAAGGGAACCCTCCACCTCTCATCAACAATCCGCTACCCACTCAGAACCTCAACATTCACAATCCATCTCAGATATCCCAACAACCACCTAATCCTACATTGCAAGTGCATGCCCTAGCTTTACAACAAGCACAACAAGCCTATCAACAAGCCCTAGTGGCATAAAAACAACACCAACACCAACAACACCAACAAGAAACCATAACACAACAAAAACAACAACAACAAGAAACCCTAACACAACAAAAACAACAACAACAAGCAACCCTAGCAGCAAAACAACAACAAATAGCCTTAGTAGTAGAACAAGCAGCCTTAGCACAACAACAACAACAACAACAACAACAACAACAAGCAACCTTAGCACAACAACAACATCAAGCCCATCAAGTAACTTTAGTAGCACAACAACAACAACAAGTCTTACTAGCTCAACAATATGCCCTATAGTAACAACAACAACAAAAACCGAGTTCTTACTATAATCCTCAATACAAACACCTTAGGAACATATACATCAATACCCCAATCACCCTCTCAGAATATCACACCACCATACACCCCATCCAACATCTTATCATATCAAAATGCATCTGTCATCCCACCATATGTTCCTCCACCAAACCCACAAGATGATTTAGCATCACAATTTAAGGCACTATCCCAAGAAATGCAAGAACTTTGCATGGGAAAGACCAAGAAGCCCCATACACAAAACTTGTGTCCATATCCATTTGACTAAAACATAGAATTAGTACCGTTCCCTCCCAGTTTTGAAATCCCCAAATTCGATAAATATAAAGGGAGAGGAAGTCATATGGACCATGTCAAGGATTTTAATTTCATGTGCATGGAGGTAGCTTACAATCATAAATATTTAATGAACCTCTTCCCTTGAAGTTTAACAGGTCCTGCCATGGATTGGTTTTCTCTTATGCCTCCCAATATCAAAACCTTTCAAGAAATTACTGATAAATTCATTGATCACTTCTCCTTCAATCTTGACATGGACGCCAGTCTAGAGGAATTGTACACTCTCAGACAAAATAAAGGGGAAATTTTCACTAATTTATTGCAATGGTGGAGACAAAGAGCTAGTAAGAGCAAGTGGCCTCTTCCCAATGAACAAGTGGGAATCATCATAGAAAATCTAGATACATATCTATCCTTCCACTTGAAAATGCAGTGCATCACATCTTATGACGAGCTTGTCCCTAGAGCCCTTAACATCGAGAGAGCTCTAATCTCATGGGGAAACACTTAAGATTACAAAGACAACCGCCCATCCACTAGTTCTAATGACAAGCCTCGTGTCTAGGACAAGAACAAGAATGTCACAAATGATGGTGTGGTAGATGCTAAAGTGGTCCTAAGTTCCCCTAGGACAAACAACACTCAAGTTGCTCACATTCAACCAATGGTGCAATGAACAATGCCCCCACAGAACAACCAAATCAACAACACCGAAATGCAAACGCCAACCCCTAACAAGAACAACTATCCTAAACAAAAGTACACACAGTTATCTAAACCCATAGAAACCATCATGAAAAATTTGGTAGATTCAAATTTGATAACACTTCCGAACTTTGAAAACTACCAAGAACCACAAGATAAACTGTCCTGGTACAACAAGAACGACCTTTGTGACTTTCAAAAAATCAAAGGAAACAAAACGACAAACTGCATGAGACTCAAGAATATCATCCAAGACCTCATAGAGAATGACACCATATCTGTCGAAGTGCCAGTCGGGAATCAAGATCTTAAGATATACAAGAACCCTATGCCAGACCATAGCAAAGGGAACAACAATTGAAAAGCTAAGGATTACACAGTTGTGTAGCGTACCTATTCCAACATCGTTGGTTCCTATGATAGTGTCATCACTGTCGTCACCATCAAAGGGCATAGTGTAGAGTGTGGAGTCACCACACAACATGGAAAAAACACCGTCCACAGAGTCCCATCTCAATCTAGGGAACAACCTACTTTTCCAACATCGAATCATATAAAGTACAATCTCCTAGATCATATTAAGAAGACCCCCACACATATATCATTCTTAGAACTGTTGAGAATATCCCCTGCGCATAGGGAAATCTTGGAGAAATCTTTATCAAAGTCATCTGTTCTCGAGGATATTGATACCAATTAGTTTCAAGCTATGGTAGGCCATATCGTTAATCACCTTCTCACCTTCTTAGAGCAAGACCTACCATCACAACCATCTCATATCTGTGCTTTACACCTTGAAGTTATCATTCATAAGAACAAGTTTAAGAGAGTCTTAGTAGATGGAGGAGTTGGTTTGAAAATTTGTACCCTTCAATTGATCAAAACTCTGGGCTATTCAGAGGATACTATTGAGAAAGCAAAGAGTACCACCATTAGGGCATATGCCGACCAAGAACGAGTACCACAAGGTATCATACCATTACCTATCCAAGTGGGCCCCCTCATCATATAAACTACATTGCAAGTGTTAGGCCTTGATCTTCCCTATAACATCTTGCTTGTTCGATCATGGATCCATGCCCTAAAAGCTATAGCCTCTACTTATCATCAATGTGTGAAGTTTCCTTTCAAGGGAAAAGAGATTACCATCCATGGAGATCTTGAGCCTTTTTACTACTACAAAAATCTTGAGGCCAAGTTCTATAAAATCCCCCAAGTACCCAAGAATGACGAAGGGCCTACACCTTCCACCTCATTTTTTGAGCCATCATCCCTTGCATCTACCTTTGAAACGAAAGCACTCATTGTGCAGAACATACCTGATATCAAAGTAGTGATCCAAGATGATGGTTGTGGGAACTATAAGCTAATGAAGAACACATTTTTCTTAGGAGAACTACCTATTTCTCCTCAATCTCATGGGAAACCCACATCTAGCAGCAAAGAGCCCGAAACAATCAAGATGGAGGCTACTACCTTCACTAAGTGGGGGGATTTGAATCAAGAAGTTTTCAATGAGGACGATATCTCTAAACTCCTATATCAAGATGAATGAACTATTCTCGCTCTTCCTAGGAAGATGATAACAAAGGCTTGCAACTAATGAAGGGATGGGGATATAACAAGAACGAGAAGTTAGGATAAAATGATAATGGTTTACTAGAACCCATTGTTCTAGAGAAATGACTAATTAAGAATCTTGGCCTAGGTTGTACTACTAGCAAAGTCACTCTTATCAGCAAAGGTACTTCTGCTAAATGAGCACTAGTAGAATTTAACAAATAAATGACTAGGTGACTAAAAATTTTAGTCACAACAACTAAAAATGACTAAATTCTAATCATTTTTTGCATCTCAGCTATAAATGAGTAACTAAATGACTAATTTGGTCGTTGACTAAAAATTATTTAGTCACACAAATAAAAATGAGTAGATAGTTAGTCATTTATTTAGTCACAATCCATTTGAATAAATCATTTAAGGAATCAAGAATATAGCCCTCCAAAATACTCTAAAACTTTAATAAACATACTCTAACACTTTCGTCAAAATCTTCTTTTCAGGCATAGCCCGCAAGAATGGAGTTTTCATTTTAATAAACATACTCTAAAAACTTTGTCAAAACCTTATTTTCAGGCATAGCCTGTTGGAAATATGTGTCTCAATCATCACAGGCTGTAACCTCTACTAGAGCAAAGTCGGTGTGACATCCATCATGCCTGGCCAACTAGCAGTAGTAACCTTGTTGAATCAGATCAGGTCGTTGTGACCTTCCAAGAGTCTCTTCAAATGCTTTTACTTTGGAGCCTATCGCTGTGACAGTTTGTTCGTTGTAACCTCTCACTGCTCGTGGAGATCTTTGGCCGACAGGCCATTCTATCGGGATAACCTTTGGTGGCTCGGTGAGAAGTCTTATCGAGTAATATCTCTAGCCGACAGGCCATTCTATCATATATTGGAGAGACTTGGCCGAAAGGTTTAAGGTTTCGCTATGATCTCTTACCGATATGAATGTCTTGCCGATAGCATCCACTTGGTGTCTTCGAGGTAACTCGGAGGTTTCGTTATATACTCTTGGCGACAGTTGCTTTGTCTTACTGACAGTGTACATCGGTATATCATGAGATGGATCGGTAAGAAGTCTTACCGATATGGAAGTCTTACCGACTGTCGTTTGGTGCTCGGTATAACTTGTGAGCATTCGGAGTAACGTCTCAATGAAAGTGGAGTCTTGCCCATAGTAGTATGACTACGGAGTAACATAAGAGATCTTAGTGAAACCTCTTGGCAACAATTGAATGTCTTAGTGATAGACAGATGCCGATGGAAATGCTAATGGCTCAGTATGACTTAGGACCTCGGTATAAGGTTCTGGTGAATGTGATGAGTCTTGCCGACTGGTGGATACACTTTGGAATAACATGAAGTATTCATTGTGACGTCTTGGTGATAACAGTATGTCTTGCTGACTGTTGGATGCTTCGGTGTAACTTAAGAAGTCTCAGTGTAACCTCTTAGCGAGCGGTAAGTCTTGCCGATAGAAATGTTGAAGTCGATGCAACAGTTGTAAGCTCGGTGGAACCTCTTGCCAATGGAAATCTCTTGGTGATATCGAATGCTAAGCTGTGTGGCATCAGGGAGACACGGTCAATGTCTCACCGATATGCCAACATAGCTTGATTGCCTTTTGACCGTTTGACTTTCCTATGTGGCGTCACGTGGACCAATCAGAGAAGCCGAATTGGAACCGTTGGAAGACAGTTCATTGTGGCAGTTCTGAGAGGAAGCTCGACAGACAGGGAACGACATGAATATAGTTTGAAGTTGCAAATGCTCGAAGGTTCGGTTGGTTTGATCAACAGTTGGATGAATAGTTCAGTGTATGATCAAAGTGATTTCTATTCTATGTATACTGTAACTTGAAGGCTCCTATACAAGGTTGTTCATTGTGAATGCTGATGTAATATGACATTAGAAAGATAAGTCTGGTACTTGTATGTAATCTTTTTTACTGTAATACAAAGTGATTTCTCTTGGTGTGGTGGGTTTTTCTCCCGTAAGGGTTTTCCCACGTAAATCTGGTGTTCATCTGTGTTTGTCAAATACTATGTTTCTGTTATCTCTTTCATGTGCATCTTAATTGGAACGTAATTGTAAAATCTAAAAGTATATCTGCATTCTTCCCTGAGGTATTGACGTTAGGAGAGTTGTTTCCACATCTAATTTTCTTTACAAGTGGTATCAAAGCCTGGCCAATTGTGTTATCCTTGTGCGTACGTTGGGTTTTTTTTGAGTCAATTCTGTGCAGTGGGAGTCTTGTAGAAGTTTGTCAATTTCTAATTACAGATTGAGATGGTTAGCACGTCAGGAAAGATTGACATAGATAAGTTCAATGGCAGCAATTTTGAGTTGTGGAAACTCAAAATGGAGGATCTCTTAGTGGATCGTGATCTGTGGCTTGCTGTGTTTGGAACTAAACCTACAGGCATGAAGCAAGAAGATTGGAACCTTGCAGATAGGAAGTCTAAGGGGCTGATAAGGCTCTGTTTGGCAGACTCTGTTCTTCTTAATGTGCATGAGGAGAAGACTACATCTTCCTTATGGAAGAGACTGGCGTCTATTTATCAGGGGAAGTCTTTGGTGAATAAACTGTTCTTGAGGAAGAAACTGTACTCTTTGAGAATGCAGGAAGGAGGGTCTGTAGCTGATCATTTGAACACATTTAACATGTTGCTTGCATAGTTAACATCTATTGGTGTGAAGACTGAAGAAGAGGATCACTATATGCTATTATTGTGTTATTTTCCAGACTCTTGGGATCATCTAGTGATGGCTATTGGGAGTACAACATCCAGTTTCAAGATGGAAGATGTTGTTGGTTCTTTGTTATCAGAAGAGATGAGAAGGAAATCTTCTGAGATGGAAAAGGAGGCCCTTGTTGTTAGAGGAAGGTCAAAAGAGAAAGGCAAGAAGAAGGACAAGAAATCAAAATCGAAATCAGAGGGGAGATCAAAGTCTCCTGGAAAGAAGTCCAAGGTGAAGTGCTGGAATTGTGGGCAACTTGGTCATGTCCGAAAGGATTGTAAAGAGGAGAAGAAGAAGAAGAAGAAGTATTCTTCCTACAATTATTATTCTCATAGTGATGCAGACGCCTTCATTGCAGCCTTGGATACACATGTATCAGATGATGTCTGGCTAATTGATTATGGAGCATCTTTCCACATGACATCTCATAGAGACTGGTTTACAAAGTATGAAGAATACAATGGTGGAAAGATGTACTTGGCAAGTGATTCAACTTTTGAAATTGTTGGCCGTGGAAGAGTCAGAATTCAATTCCCTAATGGAAGAGTGAAGGGGATAAATGATGTTATGCACATACCAGGTCTGGCTCGAAATCTACTATCTGTCAGTAAGCTGAATGATATTGGAGTATAAGTCACATTCTCTGGAAATGGCTGCAAGATGACTAGAGGTTCAATGGTGCTGGTTAGAGATGCTCGAATTGGTACCCTGTACAAGCTGGATGCACAGGTTGTTCAATGTAACAATGTCTCTGTAAATTCACTGAAAGCTACTCATGGAGGTAAAGAGGGAAATGTCCCTAATTATGTAAACTCTATGGAAGTAAAACTTCTAGCATAGAATACTATGCTTTGGCATCATAGGCTAGGCCACATTGGAGAGAAAGGTTTAAAAACCTTGAAGAACAAAAACCTGGTTGAGGGGCTTGAAGATTGTAATCTTGAATTTGAATTCTGTGAACACTGTATATATGGAAAACAACACTGTGTTTCATTTTATTCCAGTCCTCATAAATCTTCTGGTTTGCTAGATTATATTCATTCTAATGTATTTGGTCCAGTGAATGTTCCTTCTTTGTCTAAGTCAAGATACTATGTGTCGTTCATTGATGATTGTTCAAGAAGAGCATTTGTATATTTTTTGAAAAGTAAATCAAAAGTGTTCAGTCGATTTAAGGAATTTAAGAATCTTGTAGAAAATCAGACTGGTAGAAAAATAAAATGCTTAAGGACTGATAATGGCGGTGAATTTTGTTTTGATGAATTTGAGAGGTATTGCAAATACCATGGGATTAAAAGACATAAGACTACACCTTATACTCCACAATAGAATGGAGTTGCAGAAAGGTTCAATAGGACGGTGATGGAGAGAGCACAAAGTATGCTGACTAGTGCTGGCTTGGATGAGAAGTTTTGGGCTGAGGCTGTATCTACTGCATGTTACCTAATAAATCGTTCTCCAAATTCTTCTCTTGTTGAGAAAACACCTTTGGAAGCGTGGTTTGGTAAGAAGCCCTCTTTAAGACATATTCGTGTTTTTGGCTGTGAGGCATATGCTCATGTGTCAGATGTGAAAAGATCTAAATTGGAGAACAAGGCTGTCAAATGTATCTTTATTGGCTATAGTGCTGTCATAAAAGGATACAAGCTTTGGAATCCTGACACAAAGAAGGTTGTATACAACATAAGTGTAATCTTTCATGAGCTGAAACCTTCTACTTTGGATATGCAGTCAGAGACAAAGTTAGAAAACAATAAGGATGTAGTTGGAATTCCTCCTACACCAGATAAAGAGGAATTGAAAATTCAAAATGTACCTAAAACTGAGGAGAGCTCAAGCAGTTCTGAAAGTTTCAAGAAGAACCTTAGCCTCAGCAAGTGAGGAGGTCAACCCGTGAAAGAAAACAACTAGATAGGTATGGGTTCTCTTTGATAGATTCTACTTGTGCCTATGCTTTGATTTCTAGCACTGATGAGCCTAAGACTGTAAAAGAGGCATTTAAAATGTTTGATTCAGACTCTTGGTTGGAAGCCATGAATGAAGAAATGGCATCATTGGAAAAGAATGAAACTTGGAGTTTGGTGCCCTTGACTAAAGGCAGAAAAGTTGTGGGCTGCAAATGGGTATTTAAAAAGAAGATTGGTCTGGATGGCAGTGTGGAAAAGTACAAGGCAAGATTGGTTGCGAAGGGTTATTCCCAGGTAGAGGGAATTGATTATGGAGAGATTTTTTCTCCTGTAGCTAAGCTGATGTCCATTAGATTTCTTTTGTCACTTGAAGTAGCATATGACTTAGAGGTTGAACAGATGGATGTGAAGACAACATTTCTTCATGGTGATGTTGAAGAAGAAATCTATATGTCCCAGCTTGAGCACTTTGTTGAAAAAGGTAAAGAGAAACTGGTTTGCAAGTTAAAGAAGTCTTTGTATGGATTAAAATAGTCACCTAGAATGTGGTACCAGAAATTTGATACTTTTGTATTGTCTTTGGGATTTGTGAGATCAAAATCTTATCATTGTGTCTATTATAAAGCTGAAAGTGATCAAGTACTTATTATTGCACTCTATGTTGATGATATGCTATTCATAGGCAATAGTAAGCTAATGATTTCTGATCTTAAGTATCAGTTGTCTGCTAAGTTTGAAATGAAAGATCTTGGTGCAGTAAGGTATATTCTGGGGATGGAGATAACCAGGGATAGGAATAGTAGAAAACTTTGGCTCAGTCAGAGTAAGTATATCAAGACTGTTCTAGAGAGATTTTGCATGAATGATTGCAAGCAGTTAGTTGTTCCAGTCTTGTAGGGAACGAAGCTATCTATTGAAGACTATCCAAAATATCCTACTAAGATGGAGGACATGACCAGTGTACCCTATGCTAGTGCGGTTGGTAGTATTATGTATGTAATGGTCTGTACTAGGCTAGACATTTCCCAAGCAGTGGGAGTTCTTAGTTGATTTATGGAAAATCCAGGAAGAACACATTGGGATGCTGTGAAGAGAGTGTTTAGATATTTGAAGGGAACTTGAATATGCTCTGTGTTACCATGGGAACTTGGTTGAATCCAGAGGACTCTCAACATTCGTGGTTATGTAGATTTGATTGGGGGGACATTGACTGGGAGGTCCACCAAGTGGATACATTTTCATGTTAAATGGTGGTGCAGTGAGTTGGATGAGTAAGCGGCAGGTTGTAGTTGCTTTGTCCACTACAGAGTTGAATACATGGCAGCTACACATGCTTGTAAAGAAGTAGTTTGGTTAAAATGTTTGTGTTCTAACATTGGTTTTGATGCAGGGCAAATAACTATTTTCTCGGATGAACGAGTGCAATTTGTCCGGCAAAGAATCCTACTTTCCATGCTAGGATGAAACATATAGATGTACAGTACCACTTTGTACGAGATATGGTGGAGGATGGAAAGGTCAGTTTGGAAAAATTTGATACTTTGGAGAATGTTGTAGATGCATTAACAAAGCCAGTGAGCACACAAGTTCAGGTGGTGTACCAGTTCAATGGGCCTTAGTGCCCATGATTTTCAGTAAGTTTTGTTGTGCTCTGGAGGTGCCTGTGTGATCTTCGTCAAGTGGGAGATTGTTGGAAATATGTGTCTCAATCATCACAGGCTGTAACCTCTACTGGAGAAAAGTTGGTGTGACATCCATCATGTCTAGCCGACTAGTAGTAGTAACCTTGTTGAATCAGATCAGGGCGCTGTGACCTTGTAGGAGTGTCGCCGAACGCTTTTACTTTGGAGCCTATCACTGTGACAGTTTGTTCATTGTAACCTCTCACCGCTCATGGAGATCTCTGGCTGACAGGCCATTCTATCAGGATAACCTTTGGTGGCTCGGTGAGAAGTCTTATCGAGTAATATCTCTGGCTGACAGGCCATTCTATCGTATATCAAAGAGACTTGGCCGAAAGGTTTAAGGTTTCACTATGAGCTCTTACCGATATGAATGTCTCACCGATAGCATCCACTTGGTGTCTTCAGGGTAACTCAAAGGTTTCGTTATATACTCTTGGCGACAGTTGAATGTCTTAGCGATAGACGGATGCCGATGGAAATGCTAATGGCTCAGTATGACTTAGGACCTCGGTATAAGGTTTTGGAAAATGTGACGAGTCTCGTCGACTGGTGGATACACTTTGGAATAACATGAAGTATTCGCTGTGATGTCTTGGCGATAGTAGTATGTCTTGCCAACTGTTGGATGCTTCGGTGTAACCTCTTGGCGAGCGGTAAGTCTTGCCGATAGAAATGTTCAATTCAATGCAACGGTTGGAAGCTCGGTGGAACCTCTTGGCGATGGAAATCTCTTGGCGATATCAGATGCTAAGCTGTGTGGCATTGGGGAGACATGGTTAGTGTCTCACCGATATGCCAACACAGCTTGATTTCCTTTTGACCATTTGACTTTCCTATGTGGCGTCGCGTGGACCAATCAGAGAAGCCGAATTGGAACCGTTGGAAGACAATTCGTTGTGGTAGTTTGTAGAGGAAGCTCAACAGACAGGGAATGACATGAATATAGTTTGAAGTTGCAGATGCTCGAAGGTTCGGTTGGTTCGATCAACAGTTAGATGAACAGTTCGGTGTATGATCAGAGTGATTTCTATTCTATGTATACTGTAACTTAAAGGTTCCTGTACAAGGTTGATCATTGTGAATGCTGCTGTAATATGACATCAGAAAGATAAGTCTGGTACTTTTATGTAATCTTTATTACTGTAATACAAAGTGATTTCTCTTGGTGTGGTGGGTTTTTCTCCCGTAAGGGTTTTCCCACGTAAATTTGGTGTTCATCTGTGTTTTTCAAATACTCTATTTCTGTTATCTTTTTCATGTGCATCTTAATTGGACTGTAATTGTAAAATCTAAAAGTATATCTGCATTCTTCCCTGAGGTATTGACGTTAGGAGAGTTTTTTCTGCATCTAATTTTCTTTACATAACCAGCCAAAATGGAGAAGTGTTTCAGTAAAGAATGACAAAGAATGGTAAGGAGATGTGTGTGACAGGAGGCATAAGATTCATTGCTGCTTATCTCATTCCTGCTCTGCTAAAAAAGGGTTACATTGTTTGTGCTACTGTTTGTAATCCAAGTATTTAATTGACATATATTTGCATAATCTCAAATTCTTTCAGATGCTTTTGAAGTATCAATGTATCCTATATAGGGTTTAGAATGATTTCTTTTAATTTTAAAAAATAAATTAGATGCTTTTGAAGTATCAATGTATCCTATATAGAGTTTAGAATGTTTTATTATAATTTAAAATAAATAAATAAATGATGTATTTTCCTATGATTAGATAATGTGGAGATCTCCTAAATCTGCCCCAGCACACTATCCTCTTTGGCACTATATTCATTACTCTAGCTACTAGGGTTTTGCATGTGACATCTTTAATATCTTCACGACAATGGCTTTTAAATAGATCTCATTCTTTTCCTTAATCCTTATCATGGTAACCCTTGAGTTCCATAATCCACCTTCAATCTCTTCTAAGAATGTTGTCTTAAGCTAGACTATATAGTATGTATATAAAGCAAGTCCTTCATACTTGCCATTGTTCCAAACCACCACTCACTACCTTGCTTAAAATGTTGCCTCCATAAGCACAATAGCATATTTAAAAATCATGGTTGCCAGTGATTGACCATTAGGGTCACTACTTTCATCAAGATACAATGATATTTTTGTCTTCAAACTCAAGGCATTATGCAAGATAACATTGTGAATTGTTTGTTGTGTACAATTTGATTTTCTTGCACATTTACTGCTTTACTAATTGCCTTTAAGACTGGATATTTCACCCTCAGCTGCAATATCAAACAACTCACTCATTGTCACTTGAAGATTCCTTTCATGAGCATCCTTCTATAAAATCAAACTATGCCCTATAGACTCCCTACTTACTTACTACAGGGGACTCATTTTTTCATGGTATTGTGGGTCCTAAGATCCTTCAACCTTATTGTCATTACTTCATAGTCCACAAGGTATTATTCACTATTCTCCCATCTTTGATGAGTCTCAAAACACTACTCAAACATGAAATCCACTACCTCCATTATACAATGGCTAAGAAGAAACATTGAAACTGTTATTACCACTATTACTTCATTTGGACAATCATTCCTTAATTGAATTTTCCTTGTCCAACACTACCAAAAGCATTTGAAAAACCCTTAAGGTCAGCAAGGGGGTAAGGAAACTCATTGTTAAAATCTCCACTTTACTATGCAAGGTTTGAGCTTTATTATCTTTTCACTGCTCAACCTCTTTTTGAATGTCACAATTACTCAAGTGACTGTGATTCTTCTTATCATAGATTGCATTTACTAATGTCACTAAGCTACATAGTGTGCTTGTTATTGGATACAATCTTTAGATTGCAAGATTTTGTTATTGGCTATAATGTCTCAATATTTTTGGTATTGCAACCTCACTAATCCGCTAGAGTTATTGTTTATGTTTTGACAGAGGCTTAGGGTTTGTACCATAGTCATGCTCTTACCAATGCTTCTGTTGGTATTAAAAAATAATCTTAAATCTTGGGTCAGAAAATTAGCTATCTTGACAGGGTTGTGGTATGATCTTGGATTGTATCCTAGAGTGTGTGGGAAGATTGTGTTTGTTCATTAAGGTATGTAAACTTGGTCAGGGAAATGTATCCTATATAGCATGGGTCTTGCTTTAATACTTTCCATAATGGTTATTAGTAGATCACATTATTATATTTTGTGGTAACCCAAGATTGCATTCAAGTATGCAAAAAACTTGGTTTGTAGTTTAAGCTATACACTTTTAAGTAACATTTATAAGGTTTAGAAAATCTTGATCACTCTCTAGTATAGCCCATTAAACATGGGTTGTTCTTGAATGCACTACATAATTGACATAACACAACCACTCCGCATATCAACTAGAGTTATAGGATCTTTATTGCAGCAAGAAGTAATCACTCTTGGATCATGCTATCATTACATCGTAACCTATTAAACTTGAGTCAACCTAAATGCACCCAATGATGATTGACACCTAATTGTGATGACAGTGATTTGTACATGAATTGTGCTCATATGAGTGCCTCCATTTCTATCACAATATAGCCACATTAAAATTGGGTCACACATGAATGCATCCTTTATTTGGTATAGCACAACTGTGCCACATGACCAATAGAGTTATGGATCACATAATTATAGTCACAAGAATTTGTTCCTTGGTTGTGCTCTTATGGTGATTCCATTACCATTACAACATAACCCTTTGGACTTATATTTGTCAAATCCTTACATTGCTTATTTTCTCTTTGGATGGATTGCTTCGTGGATTTTTTATGATTTATACAACTTTTGTTTTGATAGTAAATGACATCGGACTCTTTCTGAAGCTGAAATGATTTATTAATTATGTTTTTATGATGATTTTGAGTTTTATTTAGAAGGGGTTAATATGTGGCATTTTTATGTGTAGGAAGAATAGATTGTGATGCAACGCTCGGGTATGGACGGTTCAAGAAAAATTGGATTGCTATCGATGTAATAACCAAGTTGGAGAGTACCTTGAGCCGGTGTGAAACACTTCCAGGTGTTTTCGGTAGGAAGTAGAACTTGACTGTAGGAATTTATGAATATCTAATAGAGGAAGTTCCTTTATTCTAAAGATAAAATCATAAATCTTCTTGTCCAATTGGACATCCAACCTAAGATCTTTAATATCTAATAGAGAAATTTTGTACATTCTAAAGATAAAATCATAAATATGTTGGACCAATTTCAGATCCAATTTGAGGTAGTGAAGCTCCAATAGAGGAAGTTCCTACATTTTAAAATAAAATCATAAATTTTATTGGTCCAATTTGAGATCCAATTTGAGGCCGTGAAGCTTCGACAGAGAAAGTTCCTACATTCTAAAGATAAAATCATAAATATGCTTGGTCCAATTGTAAGGATTTTTCTTTTTAATTATACTTTTTGAAATTTGGCTTGATACAAATTGTTACTTTAGAATTATGGTATTTTTTTTCTTCTAATGTTTTCAACCCTCATTTCAGGGAAGAGCTCCGAAGATGGTTCCTTCAAATGGAGACTACACTTTTCCACTATAGGTTCCATCTAGAAACACCAGAAGCTCAGGTACTGTCATACTCAAGTACAACAGAGTTTGAGGTGAATTGCACTTAGTATTTTATGTTGATATGGATATGTTCTAGCCTGTAGTTAATTGTTGTAGCATAACAGATAGGCTAAATAGTTGTTCATATACCATATTTTCAAATTCTAAATTGCTATACCTTATTCTAGAGCAAATCATAGGGGAGGTCTATACATAAGACACCATTGTTTCAAATTGGTTGGCTCTTTCACAAGTTTGCTTCATTTATTTGATCTAAGACAACCGTTGTATAGAAGATGCTCTCAAAATCATAGTAAAATCCTTTATTTCGAGATGACTGTTTAGAATCTTTCCCATCATAACAATGAACAAAAGCATCGATCATTCTGAACTTTGCAAGAGTTTCATCAAATTCTACTTTTCCACTCTCTTTTCCATTTGAATTTTATTCCCAATTTCATCCAAAAAACTTTTTGTTTTTCAGCAACAATTGACAAAATTCGGCCTTACCATATTTTTATCTAGTAAGGCCAAATTTTGTCAATTGTTGCTTGGGTAAAAACTCGAAGCTATCCTCAATTCCTAGTAAAGCTATGGCTAATAGAAGGATCTACAGGTTGAGGAAGTTCTTCATGGATGAAATTGGGAATAAAATTTAGAATAGAAAAGAGAGTGGAAAAGTAGAATTTGATGAAACTCTTGCAAAGTTCAGGTTAATGACTAAAGCTTTTGTTCATTGTTATGATGGGAAAGATTCTAAACAATCATCCCAAAATAAAGGATTTTACTGTGATTTTGAGAGCATCTTCTATATAGCAGGCTATCTTAGATCAAATAAATGAAGCAAACAATTATGAAAGAGCCAACAATTTTGAATTTGAAACAATGGCGTCTTATGTATAGAATCCCCTTGTGATTTGATCCTACAATAAGGTACAACAATTTATAATTTGAAACAATGGTATATGAACAACTATTTAGCCTATCTATTATGCTACAAAAATTAACTATAGGTTAGAACATATCCATATCAACATAAAATAGCAAGTGCAATTCACCTCAAACTCTGATGTGGTATTTTCTTTGTAAGGAAGTTTGCACTCCATGAATATTCTCTGTGCACATTAGTTTGTTGGTTATTATCTCGGTCTCCTTTGTGATCAAAAGAACAGTGAAGTTCATTGCATAACTCATGACCATTTTGTATTGCTATGATCCAGTGCTCTTTTACTTCTTACTTATTGTGTTCTTAATCACCACGTGCAAATTACTTAGAGGACAGATCTGTCACCATTTGACAACAACTTTCATTGTTTTTGGACTATTTTTTATGATTCAATCACTGTTTGAACATGTTCTTCCTTTCTCAGTCCTATAAGATAAAGGACAATTCATAGTTTGCAACTCTCTAACAATGGTAAATAGATAGAGTAAAGATATTCAAAATTTTAGAAGTGAATTTTTTTTGAATTTCTAAAGCCTATTTATTAGTTTTATAACTTAAAATTATTTAAGCTATTTGAATAGCTAAACTTCATATTATAGATCTTTAAAGTACAATAGAATCAGGTACTTAAAATGATTACAAAGAAGTTGAATGAAAATTAGTAAATTACTACTGATTTAGCTTTTCCTTTTGCGTGTTTACAGGGTTATTTCTTCCAGCATTTGTTAGGCCTATTTTGGATTCTATGGAAGCAACAAAGGCAATTCCACATCCAGGTCTAAATGAGGTGATGACCCATCCTTCTATGATGAAGTTTGCAGGATATGCCCAATAATAGATCTAAAAGTATCATATTTTTAAACCTTCAGATCTTTGAGATTGTTGTAGATTTGATTTAATTTTTGTACAGCTAGACAGATCTAAAAAATTGTTGCTTGAAAATGATGTAAATGAAAATGTTATTTGTTTAGAATAATCTAAGGGTGTTATTTTTCACTTGCAATTTTTTTTTTGTCTACCTTAAGATAACCTTTAAAATTATCATCTTGTTAATCATAATATTTCATTGTATATTTGTATTTTGTTAGATTGTATTGAATAGTTAATGGTTAAGTTTTTTTTAAAAAAAATTCAACATAATATACTTTCCATGTACTTCTTTTCATCACTTGTAAATCTAAGTTTTTGTTACTTTTTGTTATTTTTTGTGATCATAAAAAATAGAGATGATTTTAGTCTCTGTGAAATATTTTCATGCATGTTTGAGATCTCTACAAGGTGATGAAAAAGGCCCTAGGGTTTGGTAGGGTTTTGAGTATCCTTATTGTTTTGATGGTAATGTTGTCACCAAGTTCTCTCCTTTCCCAAATATAGTCACATAAGAAATTGCCATGATGCTCTTGACTGTAAATTACTTTGTTCTCCCTACCTTCTCACTATAGGGATGATTCTTCAATTCTACCAACTGCCCTTCCATCTCAGTGTCCTTTAATGCTCTTGCATCTATTCTCTTATGAATTTGTTCTTATGACTCTGAAAGATATCACTAGGTCTATTATGACTGTTAGGTCTTTGAGGGTATATGATTTTCTACTACAAACTCTTAGATTGTCATAATTTTGATGAAAATTCTCCAAGGATGTTTGCTCACTGACTTAACTCTCTGTATATTCTCCATTATGCATTGAAAATGATTAGTTTCTAGTTAACTATTTTTTGGTGTAATCATTGCCATGTTTCTTGGGACTGTCACCCCTATAGGATAGTTTCCTTATAGATCTGAATGTAATTTAAAAGGTTCCCATAAATATTGACAAGTTTCATAAGACTATTGTGACAAGTTTCATAATATCACCATACCACAAAAGCCAAGAAGACACAATGCGATGTAGCGGTAACATCTCGCATTATCGTGAAGGTCGAGCAATAAATGTGCGGTATGCCGGTAACTCAAATAATTCTCTTGCATCCCCACAAGAGCCAAGAAGACACGGTGTAGTGTAGCGGTAACATCCTGCATTACTGCAAATGTTGAGCAATAATGATTCGGTGTAGCGGTAACATCTTGCATTACTACGAAGGCCGAGCCGAGCAATAACAATGCGATGTAGTGGTAACATCCTACATCACTACATGGATCATGTCAAAACAATACGTATCACGGTTAAACTATAAAAAGAAATATCACATTTCTTTGAGGCATTTTTTTGAAATAGTTTGCTTTCTTCGTGTATATTGCTTCCACATTTTCATGTATGTCTACCAGGGAACTTGTAACTACAACATATGACAAAAAAAATCCCTGCTATTATGCTTTGATGGATGTCCCTTCGTTATTACTAGATATTTGATGTAGTGCACATTATTATAGTGTAAGCCTATTTTTTAGATTGTTTCATTTAGCATCACCAATATTCTCCACAAGAACATTGTCCCTATTTAAAATGATGGAAATGGTTCACATCTCTCAGAACAATTTCTCTTGCAACAATCTTGGAGATGAATTTAGATGCAGTGTGAAAATCAGAACATACTTGAATGTTCTTAACAACTCTAATAGTTGTACCAAGGGCCATGTTTAACAAGCCAAATGCAATTGCTAACTTTTCACTATGGTGGCAGATAAATGATTCTTTTTTCTTCTATTCCACAACATTGAGTAAAAGTCTTGAATCTGGAAATACCTTGTTGCCTTCATTTTCCAAGCCACTTTCTCCAATTTTGCATAGATCTCCCATGTTTGTGGATGTGATATGTCTCCTACACAAAAAAAATGTATCATTTTATGCCCTTCAATCCAACTACATGTAGGTATCTTTTTAATTCCTCTATCTTTCATCAATCTCCTTACTATTTGAACCTCACCACACTTGCCCGCTTTTGCACAAATGTTTTAGAGAAGAACATAAGTTGTAACATTTTTAGGATCCAACTAAAAAAGCAATGTTGTTGGAATACTTAGCCTATATTCATATATGATCCACATGAACCAAAGGTTTAACTAACATCTCAGTAATAATGTTTAGGGTGTCCTCAAGATAGCCAACATGGGCACGAAGGTCAACCATGCACACCTAATGATCACCTATATATGTAATGAAATAAGGGTTACTGATGTGTGAAGTATGTGCAACCCTCATCCAATAAACCTGCATGATTGCATACATCTAGAACAAAAGCAAAGCTTACAATGTCGGTGTTCCGAAGTGCTTCATTAATTCACAAATTTTGAGAGTTTCCTTGCAAAATCCATTTTGTGCACATTCTATAATCATATCATTTCATTCCATGAGATGACATCTATTTGAGGCATTCTGTCAAAAAATTCATTTTGCACTACATTTTGGTGTCAAATCTTTGGTAATCATGGTTAGTTTCATTATATTCAAATTCTGAATTCTAAGAAATTATATATAGTAAATAGATTGATGGCTATTTGGATAGAAAAACTAGCTCTCTTAGAAATTAACTAAAATATCTAGAAGGATTATTTTAATTAAAGAATATTTTGTGGTTATTTTTGTAACAATGATTAAGAATGATTTTACAGTGCATCTAGCTTGCTATTTTCATTCAAGATACAAGTCATCAAAGTCAAGCACATACCAAGAAGATGGTACTCTACATCAAACCCTCATCCTCACTTAGTTTAGTCTGCTTACATGGGGATATTAAGGAAGTTAGTAAAAAAATAATATATATCATTTTTTGTTTGTGAAGGAGAATCCTGTGAGATTCAATAGGGCAGTGGATCAATATCTTGTTTCTTAAGTAAAGATGATGTCACAGTTGGAAAACTTGTTGTGAAACATTAGGTTAATAATTTTTGGATGCTAAGGCTTCCTAGTTGGATATCAAAGATCTTTTCTCATCAACTTAATTTTGAATTTATGTATAAATGGATTCTTTAATGGTGCAAGTCTTTACTGAGACAACACATGAACCAGGGTTGACATTTTTGTTGTCCAAGTCTGATGGCATTCTTGGGCTTGGTTTCTAGGAAATTTTTGTTGATAATATTGTTCTAGTTTGGTTAGTGTTGATAGCCTTCATTTTATAATATGTCAACTTCATTCTATAATCTGAGCGTATCACCTTTCTTAAATTTTGAACAAGGTTATGAAATCAAGGGTTCAATATGCATATTTCAAGCCTATGTTGAACACTCTGTTTAAGGAATTTGTTGACAAGGCTACAATTTTTTAATTGATTTATCTTTCTGTTGTGTTTGGAATTTCTTTTGTAAACTTGCAATATACAATGCACTTTTATTCTTTCTGAATTAAGACTAATATTAATTTTGTTGGTTGTATTGAGGCACGACTTCATTCATGGCAGAAAAGGCAACACCGTATTGCTCATATTAGATGGCACATTGCATATAAAGGAGGAAATATTCTAGATGGATTATTGTTGACTATGTTGAAGGAGAGAGCTTCATATATGGGACACGATCAACACTCTCCTTGGATTCTACATGTTACAACTTACTCTAGGAAGATTGCCCACACTATAGAAGTTTTAAGAGATGAAAGAGGCATGTGCTCGCACTAAAGGGCTTCAAGCATGTGTTTCCATCATTGCAAAAGTCTTTTGGAGAAGTTTCTTTGTTGCAGTCATTTCTTTGCAATATTGTAACTTAGATTTTCAGTCTTGTGATTGAAAATAACAATTGTAATACTCTATTTGTAAGTTGTAACTAGAACACCTTTCTTTTATTAATAAAGTTCACAAATTTTGCCTTCTCAATGGTTGTCTTATTGTTTGCAATTGATGATTGATGTGTATTTTTGTGTTTTATGCTTAAATCCTCAAATATCAGTCAATTAAAATGACTAAATATACTACTAATTGACATCAATTAATAATTAAATTGAATAAATATACTACCAATTGACATAAATCAATGAATAGTGAATAAAAATGACTAGATATATGACCAGTGAAATAAGTGAATAAAAATGACTAAATACATTACCAATGCACAAAAATCAGTGGATAAAAATGACTAAATAAGTGACCAGTTAACAACAATCAATGACTAAATATATCAGTGAATAAAAAAATGACTAAATAAGTGACCAGATTACAACAATCAATGACTAAATCAATAACTAAATAAGTGACCAGTTAAATATATTAGTGAATAAAAGATGACTAAATAAGTGACCAGATAGCAGCAATCAATGACTAAATCAACGAATAAATATATTAGTGGAAAAAAAGTGACTAAATAAGTGACCAATTCGTAACAATGAATGACTAAATATACTACCAAATCGATCAATCAAAACAACCAATAAATGACTAAAAATGGTTTAGTCATCAATTTTGTCGCGTTATATATGACTGGAAATAAACTACTAGTGGTCACGTGACCAACTGTAGTCATTTATAAGCAATTTTTAGTAGTTTATTGTTGTTTTTGTACTAGTGGAGCTGAGGCTTCCTCTTGGTTACCTACATCACGTGATATGACTTTAGATGACTTCCACCTTGATGTTGCTGACCTATTTGAGAATAAATCCCTCTTCATGATATCCATAACATCCTTCACTTCGAGCAACCAACCAACTGCAATATGCCTAGTCTACCCACAACTCATCAACATGGACCAACAAGGACCACCAATTCTTGATTTATTCGAAAACGATGAAGCAGTCTCATAATTCATGGGACTCCGTGACAAATTGCCATGGGCAGATCACAAAGCAAGTTTTGACATAGAGCTCGACACAGGGGCGTACTATGGGGAAACAATTGAATCCTTCAGTTGCAAAATTGATGAAATGCAACTAACATGCAGATCTTTGAGTGAAAACCACACTATGACACTCTCTGATCCTAAAATAGTAAAAACAAAGGACACATCCAAAGGTGAAAACCTCTCTGAGGTGCTCAAGGATGAGGGATTCAATCTCCCCCTTAGTGCAATGCATTTAGAGAAGTCAATAGTGCTAGCAGAGAAGGCCACTCCAATCAATGTGGGAACAAAAGAAGTGCCTAAGATCACTTTCTATGCCGAATCCCTACTAGATGAAGAATAGAAAAATTTAGCAGCGTTCCTGAAAGAGCGAAGAGCTAAATTTGCATGGTCATACATGAATATTCCAAGCCTTGATCCAAAAGTAGTGGTGCATCATTTAGCAATCTATCTTGAAGCCAAGCTAGTCAAGCAGAAATTAAGGAAGATGTACCCTTAGATAGAACTCTTGGTGAAACTAGAGTTACAAAAGCTTCTTGACTTTGGATTCATCTGACTGATAGACTATCCTGAGTGGGTTTCAAACCTGGTACCAGTCTCAAAACTCACTAGGAGCATCATAATTTGCACTGGATTTAGAGACTTAAACAAAGCATGTTTGAAGGATGATTTCCCTCTTCCTAGCATTGACCTCATTGTGGACTTAACAATTGGGAATGAAATTCTATTGCTCATGGATGGATTTTTAGGCTACAATCAGATCATGATCGCCAAGGAGGATCAACACAAAACTGCATTCACTTGTCCATGGGGAACCTATTGTTGGAACGTAATGCCATTAAGGTTAAAGAATGTAGGAGCAACCTATCAAAGAGCAATGACCCTCATCCTTCATGACATGATCCAAAAAATAGTTGAAGATTGTGTGGATGATATTTTGGAAAAATAAAAGAAAAGAAGCGAGCACATAGGAGTCTTAGGACCCATCTTCGATAGACTTGAAGAGTATCTGGTATGATTGAATCCAAATGTGTGTGTCTTCGGGGTTACATTAGGGAAACTTCTTGGCTTTATTGTCTTGCAAAGAGGGATATAAATTGATCCAACAAAGGTAAAATCCATCCTAGACATGTAACCACTACAAGCACTGAAGTAGATGAGAGGGTTACAAGGAAGATTGCAGTCCATCAGGAGGTTTATAACATTGCTATTAGATAAAATCCACCCCTTTTCGCATCTTCTCCATAAAGGAATAACTTAAAAGTGGGACGAGAAGTGCAATAAGGCTTTCCAATAAATCAAAGACTATATACTAACACCTCCAATGCTCATGCCACCAATACCGAACAAACCATTGATCTTGTATATCTTAGCAACATCAGTGGCACTAGGAGCTCTATTGGCACAACATGATGAAAATAGAAAGGAAAGAGCAATCTACTACATCAGTAGGACTTTGGTGGGCTATGAAATGAACTATTCACCCATCGAGAAAGCATGCCTAGTAGTAGTTTTTGCTTCACAAAATTTCAAACATTACATGTTGTCCCATCAAATCAAGCTCATTGCAAAGATCGATCCACTCAAATACCTATTATCCAAATCAACTCTCATAAGGAAAATGACCAAATGGGTGATGATCTTAACAGAGTTTGACATAGAGTATGTAGAGCTCAAGGAAATTAAACAACAAGTGATCGCAAACCAACTAGTAGAAGCACCTATCTATGCTAAGAACCCTCTAATATCTGAGTTCCCTGATGAATCAATGTTCCTTATCAATCTCACAACTCAGTGGAAGATGTATTTTAATGGATCGTTCACCCAACATGGATTAGGAGCAGGTATTCTTTTCATCACCCCTCAAGGTGATTGCATTCCAAATTCATACCGACTATTTTTCCCTTGTACTAACAACATTGTTGAGTATGAATCCCTAATCGCAGGTCTCAAGATAGTGATTCAGTCGAAAATACAAGAGATGAAAGTCTATGGAGACTCACAAATGGTTATCAACCAAGTCAATGGTGATTATCAAACTAAAGATGGTGGAGAATCTCAAGGACCTTTTCATTGACATAACTTTTGAGAATATTCCTCGCATGAACAATAGAGCAATAGATGTAATGGAAACAATTGGATCATTATTAGACATGCCAACAAATGTCTTGCAGTGTGAATTCTTGGTAGAACAACTTCTCGTACCAACATTCGAAATCCATGAATTTGAATTCACTTGTGTCATTGTTGGTCCTGGATCCCCATGTTATCATGACATATTTACCTACCTTAGTAGAGGAATCATCCCATCCAATATCACCTTGAACCTTAAAAATTCCTTTGTTAAGAAGGCATCTCGATTTGTGATCCTCGGTGATACCCTTTACCGCCGAAGTATCGAAGGGACATTACTATGATGTCTTAACCAAGAGGAAGCCTTAACTACTTTAACAAAAGTTCACAATGGCATATGCAGTTCTCATTCTAGTGGCATGAATTTAGCTAAGAAACTATTGAGGATGGGGTACTATTGGCCAACCATGGAAAGGGAAGCTCATTAGTATGTGCAGAAGTGTGTCCAGTGCCAACAACATGGAGATCTAATTCATGTTCCAGCTCAAGAATTGCAACTAATGATCACATCTTGGCCTTTTTCACAGTGGGGACTTGACCTCATAGGAAAAATCACTCCAACCTCATCCAATGGCTAGAAGTTTATCATAATAGCCACTAAGTACTTTACCAAGTGGGTTGAAGCCATTCATATGACTTACATAATGAGGAAGAAAATTTCTAAGTTTATCCTAAACTACCTAATCTGCGTTATGGTGTTCCACAGACCCTCATCTCAGATAATGGAACCCCCTTTAAGAATCAAGATTTGTGAAATATTTATGTCATAGATTCAACATCCAACACTGATTATCTACCCCATATTATCCCCAGGGAAACAGTCAAGTTGAGGCTACAAACAAGACCATTCTAAAAATCCTAAATAAAATGGTCAATGAAGTTGGCCGTGACTGGCATCTGCAACTAAATCCCACTCTTTGGGATTATCAAACCAGTATGTACACACCAACAGGTGCAACCCCTTTCTCCCTAGTCTATGGATCAAAAGCTATCCTTCCTATTGAGGTTGAGCTCCCATCATTGTGAGTGTCACTGCAGAACCTGATTACTGATGAAGAATACAAAGTATCTCAACTGAATGAGCTATAATTCTTGGATGAGCGTTGTCTTGATGCCCTTAATCACTTGCAAGTATATCAAAACCGACTGAAATGAAGCTATAACAAGAAGATCAAATGTCAGTCTTTCTAGGTAGGGGATCTTGTCCTAAAGCAAAATCAAAAAAATATTCCAGATCAAAATAGTAAAGGAAAGTTTGAGCCTAACTGGTTGGGTCCCTTTTTCTTCACAACAAGCTATGGATTAGAAGCATACCAATTTTCGACACTTGAAGGTGAACCCTTGTAGGAGCCAACTAATAGCTTGCATCTTAAAAAAAATTATACCTAGGCTTGAAGGGTGTAAATCTAAAAATACAAAAAAATAAAAAAATGATCAAAAACTAAAACAATGAGAAAAAGGATTGAAAAAGTAAAGAAGAACAATCATCCTCTAGTGAAAACCACTTTGGTGGCGCTTTGAGCAAGTACCTTGGTGAAAACCTAGAAAATAGGCACCTCACGCAAATAAAACCACCTCCATCTATTCTTTGGCTCGTTATCCTATCATTCTTTGCATCACCATTCATCGTATCCTTCATCCTATTTATTCATCCATCGCCTATCCGCATCCTTTTCATAGCTTGATGTTGTAAATTATCGTAATCCCTTTAGTACTACTTGGAATATTCCAAAGGTCAATTTGTCTTGCTTATATCGAGGTAGTCTATCGCATGTCTCGCTAGGGGAAATTCATTATGGATCATAGCTGGCTCTTGTATATCTTAATGGCTATCAGAAAATCACAAAAAAAGTCATAAAGTCTTATCTGAAAAATCCCAAAAAAATTTGTAAAATGTTCATCAAAAAATCCAAAAACATCCAAATCATGTACAACTAAAATCCAAAAACATTCAGAAAATTGCAAAGGAAAAATCCAAAACATCCAAATCACATCAAAAACCATAAAAAGGTCGAACATCGAAAAATCCAAAAATAGTACCCTGTTGTCGAACTACATCATCTCTAAGCTTGAACGTAGGTAAGGACATCATTGATGTGCCCCTAAGACACCCTAGGTTAGTCCTTTATGATTCTGTTATAATAAATTGGCATCTCTTAACTGTTCATATCTTCATCTTTTAATAAGTCAAGTTAGTCAAACTACGTGGTCTCTGTGTATATAATGTAGGCAAGGCTTATCTTTGATCAACCCTCGAGGTGCCTAGGATAGGTCTTTTAAGTTAGGTTCTTGGTTGAAACTTAGAAAAGCCAAAAACATTCAAAAAGATCAAAAAAACCTTAAACATTTGTAAGATATCGGAAAACCCCTAAACATTCAAATATCGGAAAACCCCAAAAACATTTGAAAACTCATAAAATACAAAAACACTTAGAAAACATTCAAAACAACCTAATCAACCTAAAATATCCTCGAAAAACCCTAAAAAACCTCAAATAACCGAAAACACAAAAACATTCGCATTAACGTTCAAAAAGACCAAAAACAACCTCAAAACATTTTCAAAATACCAAAAACATTGAAATATTCTAGAAAATCCAAAACCACCCATCCCATCTCACTTTCACCCGCAATAACCTTCACCCATAATAAATCAACCGTCATCTTCAACCTTTGGAAAAACAAATAGAAAACAAGTATCGCAAGTCGTAAAGTACAAACCTAAGTGTGAAAATCTAAAGTTTAGATCATAGGTAAATGCGTCAGTGGAGTTTGTATCAACGACTTATCATTAGCTTGTCATCATCCTAACATCAAACAACCATTTGATCAACATGTCCTAAGATGTATCCTTCCTACGATGGACGTAAGTATCAAAAATCACCTTAGCTAAGTTAAACTGGTAGGAGATATAGATAACACTGACTATTTGTCTCTGATATTTTCTTATGATTTATTTAATGACCCATTCCAAGGACCTCTCAATGATTTCTATCTAAAATGATATAGAGAGAAAGGAATGGGGCATCAATCATTATCTTTTGTTTTTTGTGCTTGTGGATACTCTTGTAAAATCATTTTGGCATATACTTGCTTAGTTGTGTGTAGGGAAGTTGTTTGGAGTACGTTGTTGACTATTGTGTTTGCTTTGGTCCAATATATTCTAAGCTCCTAACTTACATTCCAATGAGGTTTTCGTATGTCAAGGTGTGAACAAGAACTATCCTATCTGTTTTCCAAGTCAAAGTCCATTACACTAGATACGTCGTCTTGGTTATTAATACCTTGATGCATCGTGTCTATGTGTCATATCAAACAATAAGGAACAACGAAAAATACCAATCCCGAGAAATGAGAAATCATCCTGCATTCATCCTCATCATGCATTTCTCATCACCATCTCTAATAAAGTCTTGGTGGATCATAGACTTGTCGTATCTTTTGAAGCAATCATCACAATCAATGGTCGATCATTCTTGTTTCTTCTATCTTCTTTCTGCACTAACCCGGTATCATGACAATCAACAAAAACATCATCAATGCATCCATCCTACATCCAAAAATCATCAACATAATCATTGCATATCACATCATACATACTACATCATCATTATCATTTAAGTTGGGATGAATAATATAGATTTGTTATTCTAAACATCTTAAATCGTTGCATCACATATCATAAACATGCATCACATTATCATATCATAAGCATCAACATCTGCATTATCCATTCATACATCCATATGCATACATCCCATCATAAACTGAATAAGAAAATACATGAAAGGAAATGCATCCATATCATTTGCATAAGCATAGCATAATCATATCATATCCATCCATCAAATGGCATATCATGAAAAAGAATATAACATTGCATCCATTACATCTCATGTATCATCGCATATCACATATCACATACATAAATAAAGTGCATACATACATGTTAAAATATAAGCATGTCACATCTCATATCAAATGCATCCATACATGTAAGCATGAAATAAGATGAACACATCATATCGAATTCGTATCCATATCATATATATCAAAAAATAAATGTCATGGTACAATATCTGGATCAATGTATGTATATCGATCATAAATACAATATCCACGAGGCTATCAAAAAGGAGCCAATGAATGTATATCTGTATCAAAGAATGGGGCAAAAGAATCAAAAAAGTGTTTGTGCACTCGAGCTAGCCCTGGTGGATGCTCCCCTCTTCGACCTGTCTCTCTAGCTAATCCTCAACCTTGGGCTGTGCATCACTCCTCTGTGAGTAGTCAGGCTATCTAAGGGGCGTTGGAACATCTCCATGATAGTGCATCCTATAATAGGATGCCTTGGTCACCGCCTCTCTATATAGCCTGGCAGATACAATCTTGCCCTATGTAGTTGTTGTCATCGCCTCCATCTGATGGTGACGGTCGATCTCCTGATCTTTCTCGACAGTCACAACCTATACCTACTGTCGTGCCTAATCTCTCTCTACTGTAATGGCCAAAACCTATTGTCTGGCCTGATCCCATTCAATAGTGATCACCAAAATTTGTTTGCAGGCCTGATCCGGCTCACCTGTGAGAACCTGCACCTGTTGTTGCAGCTATTGAATCCATATGTCTCAGGGATCAGGTGGTGGTGGTTGCACTACTTGCTGTTGTCCTGCCAATTGTTGTCTTTCCTGCCATTGAACTGGTTGCTGCTAAGCAGGAGGCTATTGTGGAGGCTATTGTCCTACTGGTGGAGCCTCGAGAATCTTCCCATCTTGGCCATCTTGGCCATCCTATCCCATGCCTCTGCACCTGCCTGCTTCCCTCCCTCTGGGTCTCTGTCATGGAGTAGCACTTGTTGGATTTGTCAATTGCGAGGGGGTGTAAACCATGCATTGTAAGTAGGTGTCGTCTATGCGACTGCCTAACCCTAGTCATAATCTCATGGATGTGCCACCAATTGTTGAAAACCCTCGACCACCTCTGGAGCTGGGATAGTGGGTCCCCATGTGGGAACCTCTCGAGCTGATCTCACAAATATGGCTCTGTAGGAATCATCTGGCCTATCCTATTGCTCATCGAACTGTCGTCTACCTTTTCTGGTAGATATCTCTCTATGATAGTGTTCTCCCGAACCTACATGTACTGGGTTTGTTTGGCAAAGAACAACTACTACACATCGTTGTACCATGCTAGCATCTATAGCCAAGGCCGCCATCTAAACATTGTCATATCATCCAACACCTGCCACTAGTACAGAAGCCAAAGCTACCCTATGTACTATAAGGTAATGGTGCCTCCGTATTTCCAAACCACAGGATCATCTGGCTCAACATTAGCCATCTACACAAATGGTCAGAGCACAACAATATGCTCCCACACCCAAATGTGAAGCAAGGTAACCCCTCTTCCAATAGCTCTACCGTCACAGTTGATAAAGTCATGCACATCATGATACAATGAGGCTAGCATCACTGGCCCCCATGCAAATAATGTCCTATGGAGCATCTTGTGCCATGCTAAGCCCCATCCTGGGTTGAATCCTTTGCTCCATCGGTCAAGAGTGACCCAACCGGAAATGATGGCTGCAATAATCAATTAGAATGTGGGCACGCGACCTCTGTATGCCTCAAGGTCAATCTACGAAGTGACTAGAACAATGGACTCCATCTCCATCACCTCGTGACAGGCATCGTATCCAACGTTGACATTATAAATCACATGTTCACCATGTATCGACAAATGCAAAATCTTCCATACATCCTCTAATGTCACTGTCACCTTGTTAGTGGGAAGGTGGGATGATGAAGTCTCACTATTTCTTTGCTCACACAGTGTCATCATCATAGCCAGATGTGTCAAATGACAGACATAGACGTGACGTACCATAAGACGATCTCCCACAGGTGCTCTTGGCGCAACTCAGATAAATCATCAAGTCTCTCCAAAACTGTGGGTCGATGCTCATAAGACATCAAGGGTGGAATGACCTCCTATACCCATGAAGCGTACAATGTCAAAATTCGAGAAAATTTGACTCAGTTTGGAATTTTCAGCTACAAAATGACAATAGTGTCGCTATTTACAATAGCGTTGCTAGATTTCAAATTCCAAATTACAACGCCCAAATGCATTCAAATTGCAAATCGCAAATCACATCGCTATAAACATATATATCAAGATTTAAACTTTGGAAACCCTAACCCTAATTTTCAAATCAAGAAGTGTGTCACTATATACATGTGTCACAATTTAAAATTGGAAATCCTAATTCTAAATTGTGAACTGCTTCGCAATATACATATGCATCACTATAAATTATTTTAGCATCGTTGATTCTCAAATGGGCATTGCTATATAGTGACGTCACCAAAGTTTAAATTTCAAAGTGCAATAAATGCATCAAAAATTCAAATTTCAAATCAAGTTTTGAGTTATATACCAGTGGTCTTGAGCCTGGAATCTGTTGGTACTCTTGAATCCGGTCAGAAATGTGTTGTGGGAGCTCTCGTCTTGCCATTTCGCTAGAGGGTCAGAGCTCACTTTGCAAGAATTCCTTAATGTGTGAATACACAAATGAATTGAAAGTGACCCTTCTTGGCCTATTTATGCTAGAAAATTAGGGTTTTTTTCCCTAATTTAACCATGAAGCTAGTGTTTATCATCGTTTTCACCAATTTTTCCAAACTGGAGCTAATTTTGCATTGTTTTTTTGCGTTTTTTGGCATATTTCTTGCACCATGGAGCCTTTTTGGACACTTGACGTAGCCTTTTACCTTTATCGAGAAATCAACCCAAAATTCAAAATTTCTGCCCGATTTCTCGAGGGGTAGGGAATCAACTTTATCCTTCAGCAATGGGGCATCTAAAAAATTAATTTTTATTTATTTTTATTTTGGCAGCGATTTTTAATCCAAAGAGCATCAATCTTTGAACCGAAGCAGCAGGTACCTCGCTTCAAAGATGAGAAGAATGTAGACACTAAAAAATGTCCTAAATGATATCATGCATGTCATAAATTAGGTATACTAACATCATTTCCTCTCAAATCCATCCTCTTTTCGCTTAATTAATTGAATTAACCTAGCTATTTAATTAATTATGTCATTTGAATCTATTAACCTAATTCATCAAATTAGATTAATTCCTCCCTTTCACGCTAACATTTCATCTCATTAAATTGAATAAATCAAATTATTTAATTTAATTCCCTAAGTCTTCTTATTTAATTAAATATCATATCACTTCCCCATTCATTAAATCATTTAATTTAATGAATATCACTTTATTCCTCTAAATTCCCCTAATTGTATGAATAACATTATTTAATTAACAATTATCTAACTAATCCAATTCCTCCCACTTGCAAAGGAATATTCCAAAAGAATATTCCACCTCTGCACAATTTAATTTAGTTTTAATTAACTAAATAACCTTTTTCCTTACCCATGAGAATATTCCAAAGAATATTCTCTCCTCCAATCATTTGAAAAAGGGAATATTCTCACTTGGCTTCTTGAGCAAGATAACTTGAAACCTCTAGAGCAAGTTAACTTTTGACCTCTTAAACAGGTCAAAAGTGTGTTTGTTTGAAAGGAATGAGAACCCTTGATTAAATCTCATCTTGCATTCTCACCCGTTGATGAGAATCCATGATCCATGCCTCTTCTTTCCTTCATCCTTGACCATTGATTAGCTTTTTCAATCTCAATCCTTCATTTCTCATTTGCTTTTGTATAAATAAAACACTATTTGGAGACAAATGGATCCATCTTTCAATTGCAAACTTATGTTGTTGAATTCACTCACACTCACACTCATACTTTACTCACACTTAGCATATTTTAGTTCATTTTAACTACATATTAGCTTCAGTCTTCCATTAATGGCTTCCATGCATCTATTTTAGCTTGTTTAGAAATTAGGGTTTGAATCTTTTAGCTTAGAATCCATTTAGATTAGCTTAGAAATTGCACACTTAGATCATTTTTAGCATAAAATCATGTTAATTTAGCTTGCATCATGTTTAATTTAGCATAAATCATGTTTTCATCCACATATCACAACATTTTCATCGATAATCTTCAATATAATCGATTGGAACAAGTTCACCGATCACAGGATTGGGAAAGGGTCATTGTTCCACATCAACAGGGCACCAATTCCAAAACGGGATAAGTTTCAAATGGGTTAGAATAGACATTTTAAATGCTTTCATAGTTCATAATGTTTAGTTTCAATAAATGTTTAGTTTAACTTTAAATTTGATTGATCCTATTTAGATTGAGTATTGATGGCTTCGTTATGCTTCGATTCATCATGGATCAAGCGTAATTGGCCCACACTGATAATCCTCGGTTGACAACTGTATATATATTTTATTACAAAAATCAATTTATTACAACCACTTGTAAGTTAATCCATTGTATTTTCACAATGATATTTTATTAGCAATTAATATAGCAAATCCCTTTAGCAATCTATTTTGAATTTATAGAAGAGTCTTGAAAATAGGGAGGTTGTCTAGTCTTTCAAGTCACAAGAGCTAAAGGACTAAAATTCTTTATATTTTTGCACACCACCTCGAGATGGATGAACTAGAGGTTCTACCATATTCATGGGCCGAGAGGCCGAATGGACCCAAATCCATTTTCATGCTCTTGGGCTTGGTTGAAGAGGAAAACCTTCACATGTCTTATCAATGACGCTGCCCCAAGATGGATGAACCAAAGGTTCTACCATACTTGTGGGCCAAGAGAGACTGAATGGACTAGAAATCCACTTATGTGCTCTTGGGATTGACCAAGGAATATAACCAGCCTCTGTGGCAGACTGGGGGATGGAATGGATCTAAAATCCTTCTATGCTCTTGCAACAAGGGAAACCGCCCTTGAGATTATGGTTTAAAAGCCTTTCTAATGAATTCCTAATATGGTTGACTATAGGAATATGCCTTGGACTAATTATTAATGATATTAAGGTATTTTGGATTCAAATATTAATGATGCTATGAACTATGGATCTAAATATTATGATGTTTTAGCTATGATATATTGATCTCAATATTATAATGTTTTATCTATGAATCTAAATATTATCATAAAGTTGATACTTGTTATTACTAATATTAATTTTTAGTGATTATTCTTATTTTTAATGCCTAAAATTAGGAATTGCACAAAATGGGACATTGCACTATATATGTTGGAAGTGTACACATTTCTAATTTCAAATTATTCTAATATATTTTATATAAGATAGTTTTGTACCTCTAATACCTTATCACTAATTTCGCTTTTGTTAATTTTCTTATGTTAAAGTATATTTGATTTTATTCAATTCCTCATATGTGAGATCCCTTGTAAGGATTAATAAGTATAGATTAAGGTTGTCCAAGTATTAAGTTAAAAATTTATAAGGCATTAGCAATTGTTGAAAATTTATATTATTGGAAATATATCATTACTCCTAATGATTAGAAAGTAAATTTTACTATTTCATAGATAGGGGCAACTCTTATTTTGAAAATGATTATTTATTTCTATAGTTCATATTATAAGGTAGTTTCTATCATTTTAGAAGGGTTTTAATTGTCTTAAATTTCTCATGTGTCATTATATACTCATAGAGGAATCTTAAACAAAGAAAGTATCTTCTCTCAAGTAGAATTCTTTAAGGCACTTGAATCTAGCAAGCGCCTAACATCAATTATGATGCTTAGAACAAGATGTGTCATCCTTTGTTAGTAGTATTCTTCTCCCATCTTTTTGATGTGCTTGCGTTGGTTACGCATTGGCTATAAGTTAGCATTAGTCAATAGAATTAGTTGTTATTGTGTTAGATTGTGAAATAAAGAATTAGATCCATTGCACTTATAAGTTATATCTAGGAGAATCACATCTTTAGTGTGGAGATATTTTTGGAAGATGTTTAGCTCGAAATAATGTGAGTAGATTTATATGCGAACAATTTCAATTAACAAACCTTAAATTTATTTTTTTATTATTTCTAAAGATTTAGAATAATGGCTTAGTCCAATAATTAAGTTAATTAGAGATAATTTGAGCTTTTTTTTGTTTCATTATTTTAAATCTTAATATTTAATATTGAAATCCAACAATACACTATGTGACAATGTAATCCCATTTGTTGTCTAAACAAATCATCTTAGAGTATTAAAATTAGTCATAATGTTTAACTTCATAGACTTAAAATTTGTATTTGTTGTAATAAATTTTATTAGTCAATTAGTGTGAATAAGTTATTAGAGGAAATAATACACTTATTTTTCTCGCTTTCTCTTTCTCTTCATAAGATAGTAATAAGACTATGGACTTAAACCATGTCCTATTAAAAGGCTTTATCAAATGTAAAAAAAAATCGTCAACATAGTTGTTTCATGTGAGGGTTTGGGTTTGAGTTACTTAAGCATGTTTTGTAAAAAAATATTGAGGTTGTCTTGTACTAGGTTGAGGAAATTATGGGCACGACATTTGGTATCAGAGCCAAGTTCCAACACTAGGAAATTTGGGGATGTGTTGATTAACTTATTTTACTTAGGGTCTCATTGTGTGCAATGTCTTAATTTTTTAGTAAAGATTGATTTATTGATATTGTGGGGTGAAGTTTGAATAGGATTGATTAAGTGATTTTTTCATCAATCTTGCAATAAAAAGGTTAAAAGTAGTATGTTAATTGTAACTCATTTAAAAACACCTAGAGTTATATTATCTTATCCTTTGATATTAAACTTCTTAGATTCAAAACAAGGTTGGTTGTGATTATCATCTCCTTGTCCATGTTAGGAGCAAGTTGTTTTTCTCTAAGAGGGAAAGTTATTTGAATCACTTAAGTTTATGAAAGGTTTATTTTATAAGAGCTATTTGAGGAATCCTTGTCGTTAACTCTAAATGTTGATTTCCAATGTCTCTCTTTATTTTGATTCTTGGTTGAATATAGTTATTCTTGAATTTGTGTAATACTAATTAAAAAATTAATAAAATTACGAGTAAAATTAATAATATGAACTTGATCTTTGGTTTTAAGGATGTTAGTCTTATTCGTGAGAAATTTTGTTCTTGAATTAGTTAACCAAATCGTAAGTTACTTAAAATAAGTAAGTTACTTAATATGTTCATCAAATTTAACGTCCTTGCTTCATAATGGAGATAAATGCTCATTAAAAATATAGATGAAGGCTTGTAGAGTCATTTCCTTGAGCAATTGTTAAATGATTGTCATGCTATTTGGATGTTTATCTTGGTTGTACATTAAAACTTAATACAATCTAGTAATCCACCATAAAACATGGGCTAATTATTAAGGATATTGTGTTCTCTAGATATTCGATAGTATTTGTTTATTGTCACAAATTGATTATGAAAGCTCTATCTAGTTGAGTTGTTGGTTTTAGACAAGTGTAACCTTTTGTTATGAATTGTATGCAATGTTATTCACATGTTTGATGACATGCTTGAAAATTTGGAAATATTGATGTTAATTGTTTGTAAATGAAAAGTTTAGCTAGGGATGAAACTCTTGTTTTCTTTTCTTGTTGATAATAACTTGAAGTTTAAAATGTTGTCTAGTACAAAAGGTTTGACGTTTTAAGGAGACTAGTATTGCTAAATAAAATTCAAAATATTATCATAGTTATTCAAGTAGAAAATTAAAATACAATAGCTATGCGTGAAGAAATTTAGACTCATTTATTAGCAATTATCCTTTTAATAATAGTGATGTTTAAATTTGGTGCAATGAAACTATAAAATGAATTATGAATATTAGCTTGTAAACAAGGATTCTACCCTTAGTGGTATATTGTGTTTTGAAGTATGGTGTAATTCCTTGCAAATGATGCATGTACTTGTTCTAAGGATCATATTGGGGTTTATGAATATGTGATTCCTTGTGTTATGTGTTGTTTCCATGTGCTTTCTAAAGGATTTGACCCCCCTCTTGTGAAGAGGTAAATTTTGGACAATCCATGTGCATGAGGTTTGAGTGAGTGTAGCTCCCACAAATAGGGGCATCCTTACTCTCAGGGTATGAGTACCCATGTTTATTTAGGGATAAGAGTATCCCTTATTTATGTGCATATTGGCCTTGTTTTGGAGGGATAAGGGTGTTTAGATGGTACATTGTGGAATATGGTGTTGTTGTTGTGAGATTGGCTTTTGGGTGAATGTGATACATATATTTTTCCCCTAATAGGTAGAGCCCTTACTCCCCCTATGTGGAATCCCTTCTTGGAAATCCAATGTGATAGTGATGTTCCTGGGTGTTGGTAATTGTGTGAAATATAAATCATTTGTGCATTGTTGGTGATAAGTGGTCTTGATGTCTTCCAAGTTGGCCAAGTGTTTTCCAATAAAATCAAGGTTGATTGTCCTTTTGATAAGTGTTGTCGAAGGCTAAGAAAGTGCATTATAATATGTGTTGTGAGAAAGCAATGAATGCTATTTTTGTAACTCAAGTTTGAGATACTGGGTATCCAACTTGGTATAAGGGTCTGGTGGACATCTGCAATGATCTACTCGTGTATACCCTTGTGTTAATTTATGTATGATTAGTGTTTATCATTGTGTTTTTAAATTCCCATAGTGATGACCACTCCATTCAGAGAAAGGTTTCACTAGTGTAGTAGGGGTTGAGGGAGTCATCTGTTCATTGGAATATTGTGATTCTTCCTTGATGTTGTCCCTGTGCTAGCCAATGAATTGATGTTGAAAGATTATGTCCCCCCTTGGAATGTTGAGTTGGATCTTCTCCCCATTTGATGACCACATTTGTTGGTCCATAGTGCAAAACCTTTTTCCTTGAGTTGTACCCCATGGTTGAGGATGGATCTTGTGTGCCAAACTTGGGATGAGCTTCCACTCAGGCTTTATATACTACATATATTGTATATTTAGAGACATGGGCATTAGATACAATGTTCTTGTGATATCATTATTAATCTATTTCACATAAAGGTAAGGATTCTATAGACATGGGTTGCAAGCAGTGTTGGAAACAAAGGGAGAACCATGAAATTGTTTAATTATATTGAAAGAATAAAAAGTACAAAATTCAAGGCTTGTGACAATGGAATATTACATCATTTCTTGGGCTACAAAATTATAGGGATCGTGACAGAGCTATGTGTTGGTGAATGATGTTTTCTTAGGTAAGATTCAATGTACAAATAACTTATTTTATAGGTTCCTTCAAACATATATGATTTATGGCTAATTGGATTGCATGTCCCAAGTTGTGTGGGAATATGCTTGGTTATTATGTGGATATTTTGTGGTTTGAGACCACCATATTCTTATATTCACGAGTGGTTTGAGATAACTATGTTTTGTTGGCTATATGGTTTGAGAACCACTATTCCCCTCCACCCCTCGAGTGGCTTGGAAAAGTCACATAGTGCATGTAATGTGCAATTTTTTGTGAAATGTGTATTATTTTTATCACTAGACGCCAATAGTGTTGTATTTTTGGGACATTTAATTTGTGTGTTCATTTTGGACTCAAGGACTTAATTCAATTTAAACAATTTTAATTGTATTTGAGAAGTTTTCTTTGTACTTTGTTTACTCTTTAATTTTTGTTCTCGAGATTTTTATTGTAAACTTTGAAATCATATTTTCTATCTTCTTAAGTTTGAGGCTTTTTTAATATTTGTACTATTGGAATATGTGTTGTGATGCGAACTCTGTAAACTACTATATCCAGGAGGGATCCCTAGTAGGTCATATGGGGGTGCAAATGTGCTAGGGAATTTATATCGTGAGGATGGGGATGTAAATGGGACCGATATTGGTACGGTCATAATCCATTCCCCCCTAGATCTTGTATGTGATTCTTGTGTACCTTCCTTCTTGGAGGCTAACCCCCTTACACAAAAAAGGGGAAGATACTAGGAAATGTATGGAGGGGTCCTAGAGAGGGCCTCAAGACCATCTTTCATAATATTATCATGGTTGCTCAGTTATGGCAGTTGCTTCATATCAGTGATATGGAATTTGGCACTATTCCTCCTCATAAATTCCATTCCCTGAACTGTGTGATATGTTAGTGTTGTGTTGATAGTATGTGTGTTGTAAACCATTTTTTGTGATGCTTATGGATAAATGATAGGAATTGTCATAATAAAAGGAAATGAGTGATTGCTTAAGATGTAAAATTATTATGTTGTGAAATGACTGACCTATTTGTCTAGGTTGAATTAAATATGTATATGTAAGTGATAGATGAAGTAATGTGAAATTGATATATGTGTAATATGAATAAATCATCTTTTGTGTTGTGTTGATAGTTAATTGTTAAGCTTACCCCAATATTTTAGAATACATTGGAAGATAAAATTTGTTGTTGTCATGCTTGGAAATTTTTGATATAAAGGATGATTTTCATTTGCTTATGTTTACCCTCACTTTTGGGGACTTCTTGAAGGAATCCCAATCCTTGGGGGGGAGAGTATAAGATCCCATCTCTTATGGTCTTGTTGATTCTATAAGTCGATGTTGGGTTATGTCTGATATCTTATGATCTTTTATGTTTGATATTATACATAAGTGATGATTTTTTTTATTGTTAATGAATATGGTAAACTGATTAATCCTATCTAACTAATGGTTGTTGTGATTTCTTGTGAGAGCTAGATGAGTTCCATTTCTTGTCTACATAAGTATGCAATGATCAGGATGTTTAATTATTGGTAATATTATTATGTCTATCAAATGGATTACATTATGTTAGGTGATCATATACTATGGGTGTGAGTAGGTGTGATTATAAAGATGATGATTGATATTCAATGTTTACTTGTAGTAGTATTTGTTATAGGTTAAATAGATTATTGATATAAGTGGTGACATTTTGATAGTAAATTGTATGATCAATTATTCTTGACTCTAATAAGTATTATGCAAGTAAGGAGTGTTAAATTATATATATATATATATATATTACTTGTGTAGATTAGTGGATTTAATTCTCTAGTTGATTACTATTCTTGGAATGATATTTTTCATATGTCATTTGTTTCAATTATTATTAATCATGAGTAATATTGATACCTTTTTCTGGTTGAGTATACTGTTGAAAATGAAGGTAATATTGTAGCTTAAAACTTGTAAAACTATGAGACTGCAGATCTAATTAAGTGTTCTTTGTCACAATTCTTTGTGTATGATTAATTTGTTTAGATCAATTTTACCAATTGTAGAAAGAGAGATAGAAGATTGTAGAAGAATGAGACAAGAAGATAGAAGTGACACAACATATACGTAGAGAAACCCTTTTGGAAAAAAAATCCACCAGACTCAATAGTGCTTGTAATATTTAACCTTAGAACAAGATTACAATAATACTGTATCAATCCTTGATTGATATGCTTCCTTGCCTTCAACAATCCTTTTTCACAACCTAGAATAAAATCTCATTGGAAATCTCATACACTTTCTGCAATTAATAGACAATTAATGAGTATGTAAACTCATAAGAGTTGTACAATACAAGAGCATAAAGATCCTCACAAAAATCTACACCTAGATTTGGCAAGTAGAGTTCCACCATGTAATCTGAAGTCAAACCAAAGTCTTCCTCAATTTAATCTCTTTCTAATCCTAGTGTTGGGGAACACTTTCCAAGGACTTAGGTGATACATGAAATATGTTTAGGATTGCAATTAAATGGCATCCTATTCCCAACATAGACAAGTGAAAAATTGGCCAATGTTGATCAGGGGGTCACATAGCTACTTCCTTTATGTTATTCTCGTGAATTTTGGGTCTTGTCAAGGACATGTGATCTAACCTTGTGGGTGTATGTGAGTTTGTTTAATTAGTCCCTGGAGTTACCTTTTTAATATGACTACTTATTTCATGTTTTATGAAGTCCTTATGTGGTCTTTATTGTCTAAAAAGTTCCCTAGGTGCTAGGTTATGGTTAGAGGTCTTTTTATCTCATAGAACCCTTTTAATAAAGTCTAGAGACCACTCTAATTACCCACTTATGAAAAGTGGCGAAAATTGGAGTTGGTTAGGTGGTTGGGAAGTTATGGAAAGGTAGTTGCCTCTTCCCTTTTATTTATTATTTCTCCTTGAGTGGAGAAGGGGCCTTTGTTTTTGCTTTTGCTTTACTCTTGTTTTCTTGGGGGATTCTTTCTAATTTTGGGAGAACTCTTGGTGAAAAATGGAGGGAAGGGCTTGAGGAGGAGAGGCTTCCAAATGATGGGTAGTAACCTTCTGGTAAGATCTTTCCTTTGTAGATCTTTGTTGATTAGTACATGAATGTTTGTGGTGTTTTTAATTTATATGTAAAAATCTATGTTGAATTCCTTGTACTTTTGGTTGTGAGTTGTTTGTTGGGATTTTCTTGTTTTGTGAGTATAAATGGTTGTAAATGTGCAAATGGTTGTGTTATAGTTGTTGAGTAGTCCATGCAAATAGTGATCATGTGTGTGTGCCTATGAAGAGCTATGTGACCCTTAGAGCTTGGGGGTGGATTGAATTACAATCCTATGGTTGGGAGGAGATCTTGTGGCCATATTGTGTTTTGGTTGACTTCTTCTTTTAGGTTATATATATTGAAGTTGGAAATCAATGATTTTAAAAAATAGAGATGAGCCTTGTGGATTAGGAAAAGTTTAAGTTTCCAAGGGTGGAGTTATGGGGAAATGTAATTGTTGTGTATATGGTTAGTGGTTCAAATTTGTAAATGGGTTTATATTTTCAACTAGATGTGTAAATTCAAGGAAGACATTAAGCATGTTTCAATCCCTAAATATAAATAACTGATGCAATTCTTGTATAATACATGCATAATCAATTTTATTTTGGTGAATATGTGGTTCCTTATAAATCAAGAATGGGGTAGTTGTATGAATCCTTTTTATAGCATATTTGCACGGGAAAGGGAAAATAAATGTATTGATTATTTAATTGTGTTAAGTTCCTTCTATATTTATGTTAAAATGAAGAAGAGATCTTAGTAACGAAGTTGGAAATTTACATAGACCAATTAGGTTGAGTAATAAATTAGTCAAGAAAACTTTTTGTCTCCTTAGAATTGTTTTGAATAGTTTAGATAGTAGAGGTGGAAAACAAAAAAAAGTAAGTATTATATTTTGTATCTTGAGTTTAGTCAGGTTTTAACTTCTTCTTAATTCAACAATTTCAAGTTAACCATACACATATTCTCGTGCAAAATTCAAATGTTTCAATTTTACCACGGTTGGCTAATTCCTAAAATCAAATAGAAATTTTATGATGACTTCTATATTCTCATGACTGTAAAATTAATCTATTAAAAAAAATGAATATTAGATGACTTTTTAAAATAACGATTTTTATATATGTATATACATATGCAATAGTATATATATATATAGTTAAAAGAACTATTAATTGTATATATAATGCATATACATATATGTTTTTAAAATGTATATTATTTATATCTTTGCACTGGTTGGCCTGTGCAATTGCACAGGACACCCATGGAGGCGGGTGCTGATTAAGAAAGCGACGCCTCTGTAAGGCTCGCCCTCGCCCTCGCCCCGGGGGGGTCTGAGAAATAATTTGTTTTGCAATTCAATTAATACATACTCATAAACTTACGGAGACTCTGCATTGAATCTGCATTTTAACCGCCATTACAAAGGATGCAGATCACCATTTACAAAGGATGCAAATCATGCTCTTTCGGATGTAAATGTCGCTCTAATTTGTACTTCGTTTATACCTGCTCCAACCTCCAACCTGTAACCTGCTTATACCTGTAACTTTATACCTGCTCCAACCTCCAACCTGCAACCTGCATATACCTGTAACTTTATATATATGTAAAAATTGAATAATTCGGGGAAAACTTTGTGTAATCTGCACTAAATTTATTAGCTACCTGCAGTAGATTTCAAGAGATATTTGTAATTCATCAAAGGGGGGAAAAAGAATGGATCAACAACCTGAATTCCTTCTGAATCACAACCAAGAAAGTTGAGAAGGAAAATATAAGGGCAATCAATCGATTACATATTAGTTGGTAATTAGTTAGAAATCAAATTATTATCTTAATCAATGACAATTCAATTCTAATTTTTATATTATGAAATCTCAACTCAATTATAATTGGGAAATGGGGAAAACTAAATTTAAGTTATACCTACTGGAAGAGAAGAAAGGAACAAGTGAACTTATTACAATTGAGTTAAAATTGCCCAAATACCAACTTAACATATTATTAGGGGGTTAAAATTGTTTAACTTTGTTATTAATATTGTTATAGAGATAAATTAAATTTTAGTAATTCAACTCAAAAATCAATAGCCATGTTTTGACTATGTGAGATCTCTTGTAAGGATTAATAAGTATAAATTAAGGTGGTCCAAGTATTAAGTTAAATTTATTTATAAGGTATTATTAATTGTTGAAAATTTATCTTGTTGGAAATATAGCATTATTCTTAATGATTAGAAAGTAAAGTTTACTATTTTGCAGATAAGGACAACTCTTATTTTGAAAATGATTATTTATTTTTATAGTTCATATTGCAAGGTAGTGTCTATCATTTTGGAAGGGTTTTAATTGTCTTAAATTTCTCATGCATCGTTATTTACTCATAGAGGATTCTTAAACAAAGAAAGTATCTTCTCTCAAGTAGACTTCTTTAAGGCACTTGAATCTACCAAGCGTTCGATATGAATTATGATGCTTAGAGAAAGATGTTTCATCCTTTGTTAGTAGTATGAACTTCTCCCATATTTTTGATGTGCTTGTGTTGGTTATGTGTTGGCTATAAGCTAGCATTAGTCGATAGAATTAGTTGTTGTTGTGTTAGATTGTGAAATAAAGAATCAGATCCATTATATCTAGAAGTTTATCTAGGAGAATCACATCTTTAGTGTGGAGAGATTTTTGGAAGATGTTTAGAGAAATAATGTAAGTAGATTTATATACGAACAATTTCAATTAACAAACCTTAAATTTATTTATATATTATTCCTAAAGATTTAGAATAATGGCTTAGTCCAATAATTAAGTAAAGTTAATTAGGGATAAGATGTGGATCTTGTTGTTTCATTATTTTAAATCTTAATATTTAATATTAAAATCGAACAATGTAACTATGTGACAATGTAATCCCATTTGTTGTCTAAACAAATCTCTTGGAGTATTAAAATTGACCATGTAATGTTTAACTTTATAGACTTAAAATTTGTATTCCTTGTAAAAAAAATTATTATTCAATTAGTGTGAATAAGTTAGTAGAGGAAATAATACATTTATTTTTCTCTCTCTCTTTCTCTTCATAAGATAGTAATAAGACTATGGACTTAAACCACATGTCCTATTGAAAGTTTTTATCAAATATAAAATTCTTTTTGTCAACATAGTTGTTTCATGTGAGGGTTTGGGTTTGAGTTACTTAAGCATGTCATCTTGTAAAAAATTAATCGAAGTAAATAAAGATCTACCATGTACTAGGTTGAGGAAATTGATGGGCATGACAACTAGAATGAAAATAAATAAAGAAACTATCCATATCCTTATACTAATCCCAATGGAATTATTTGATACCATAAAGTGAACATCAAAGCATACAAACAAGTGAATAAACTTGAAAAAAATATATAGGTTGGTTCATATAGATCTCCTCATGAAGATCGTGATAAAAAAGATAGTCTTCACATCCATCTAGTATATTGATCATCCCTATGATGTAGGGAGTGAATGTACAAGATGAATATATTCCATTTCACAACAAGAGAAATAATCTCACAAATATCAATACCCTCAACCTATGAAACTTAACTTGCCACAAGACATGCCCTATACTTGTCAATGGAATCGTCAGTTACTGTGAGATGAGGAAATCAGTGAGGGTCGATTACACTTGATTCATGATGAATCGAAGCATAACTTCGCCAAACAAACCTACATCTATAAACAAGATCATTCAAATTGGAAAATTAAACTAAGCATTTTACTAAAATTAAAAGCTACAAACTAAGAAAACAATTAAATTCCTAATCTAACCCATTTGAAACTTATCCTGTTTTGGAATTGGTGTCGTATTGATGTGAAACAATGGCCCTTTCCCAATCCCATGATCAGTGAGCATGTTTCAGTCGATTCTATGGAAGAGAATCGATGAAACCATTGTGATTGATGTATGAAAACCTAGTTGATGCTAAAAATGAACATGATGCAAGCTAAGTTACTATGATTTTATGCTAGAAATGCATTGATTATGCTATTGCTAAGCTAATCTAAGCTTATTCTAAGCTAAAAGATGAAAACCCTAATTTATAAGCAAGCTAAGATGGATGCATGGAATCCATTAATGGATGCTCTAAGCTATTATGCAATTAACATTAACTAAAATAAGCTAAAAAGTGAGTAAATATGAGTGTGAGTGCATATGAGTTTCAACAACATACGTTTTCTCTAAAAAAGATGGATGTATGAGTTTCAGCAATATAAGTTTGCTCTGAAAAAGATGGATCCGTTTGTCTCCAAATAGTGACATATTTATAGGAGAGCAAATGAGGAATGAAGGGTTGAAATCAAAATGTTTAATCAACGATCCAAGATGAAGGAGATGAGAGGCATGGATCATGGATTCTCATCAATAGATGAGAATGCATGATGAGATTTAATCAAGGGTTCACACTTGCCTCAAACAATCACACTTTTGACCTGCTCACGCAGGTCAAAGGTGACTTGTTCAAAAGGTTGAAGGTTAAAACTTGCTTAAGAAGCCAAGTTAAAATATCCCTTTTTCAAATGATGAAGGAATAAGAATATTCTCATGGGTGAGGAAAAAGGAAATTTTGCAAATTAAAATAAAGTTTCAATTGTGCAAAAAGGGGATGAGGAATATTCTATGGGAATATTCCCTTTGCTTAGAGGAAAGTTAGTTTAATTGCTAATTAAACAAGATTTAACCATGCAATTAGGAGATTAGAATAATTAAGTGATATTAAATTAAATGATTTAATAAATGGGAGAAAGGTGAAATGATATTTAATTAAATAACTTAGAGTTATTTAATTAAATAAGACGACTTAGGAAATTAAATTAAACATTTTGATTTATTTAATTTAATAGGATGAAACGTTAGCAAAAAGGGGGTGAATTAACCTAATTAAATGAATTAGGTTAATAGATGCAAATGATGCAATTAATTAAATAACTAGGCTAATTTAATCAATTAAGCGAAAAGAAGATGAGTTTAAAGAGGAAATGATATTAGTAAATCTATTTTGAATGTATGAAAATGATTACCTAGGGCATTTTTTAGTGTCTACAGTTACATATTTGGTTTAGTAGACCCAATTATAATTAAATTAAGAAAAGGCTACAAAATACCATGTGTGATTCTAAATCAAATAACAATACTCCTTAGACATATCAATTTCCCACTCTAGTATATTGGTTACAAATGATTTTTTTAATATAATCTAAAATAACATGAATCAAAAGATTGAAATTATCTATTTGTGAATGAGTATAAATATATTATATGAGATCACCATCTAAAGTTGTAGAATCTTCAAGAGTTGTGTGAGCCTAATGGGGTAATAACTATGCACTAGAAGGTGGTGGAGAAATATCCTCATCATTCTAGAAGAGAAGAGAATACTCAATTTAAATAAAATACAAGTGTTAGTCCAATAGGATCGCAAAACAATATACAATAAAATGAATTCAAAGATAAAATATAAAAATAACACAAAACATAGAGACATAGATATACATGGTTTACCCAATATGGGCTCTGTTCATGGAGAAAAAATAGTCCTTCCTTTATTTAGTCTAGAAAAATAAAGGGATACGACCTACATCAAGTTTGTTGTAATTGCATCTTTTCTCTATCATAGTCTCCTCACAATACAATACAATACAATCTATAGAAGTAATAGAATTCCACTCACATAATGAAGGGGTTGTCTTCTAGGGAAAGAAGAGCCAACATAATCTCTAACATCAAATATGTGACCTAATGAGGAATGGTCCAGATTTACAATGAATAAATTGTATATATAAAATGTGGATTTTGAGGGTGTTTCCCTTGAACCCCCATTGGGGTGCACAACCCCCAGATCCCCTGCTAGGGGGATGGTCACCCTAAACCTTGTAGGGGGGTATCCCCTATACCCCTTCATGCTAAAAGGGATCCAAAACCAATAAGATCATGCTCCATAACTAACAATCTCCTACTTGGAGACTAATCACACCAGCACTAAGAAGATAATCAAGCTTCACCAACAATCTCCCACTTGGAGATTGATTACAACAACTCCACCACTACTACTCCCACTGGACTAGGCTCCAAATTTGGACTTGGAAAGTTTCTCATCTATATCATCATACTTGAAGGCCAACTAAAACTGAGTGGGAAATAAATTTCTCCCTAGTTACTACCTTTGTCAAAATGTTTATAAGATTTTGGATAGTGTGCATCTTTTCTAGCTTCACCTGTCCATCTTCCAAAATAATCATATAAAATGACACCTAATTTGGACATTCTTAGTCTTAGAATTAAGTGTTGATTTCTTTGCAAGATGAATGAAACTTTAGATTTCACTATACAAATTGCTATCCTCCCACTTCTTTCCCACTTCTTCTATAAACATGTGTACCCAAATCATCTCTTTATTAGCCTCTGTAGCAAAATTATACTATGATTATGTTGTTGAAAGTGTGAACATTTTGTAACCTTGAAATCCAGCTTATTGGTGTTCTACCTACAATAAAAACATACCCTATGGTGCTCCTCCTACTATCTATATCACCCGCTACATTTGAATCAACATATCCCTATAAAGTAGAGTTGGAACCTCCAAAACATAATGCTTGAGTAGTAGTACCTCTCAAATACCTAAGAATCCACTTTATTATGTTCTCTTTTTCATATTTCTTTCCCTAAAACTGATCTTTGTACATGACCTTCTCATTTAATACCACAACTCTAATCCTTATAATTTTATGGTTTTTATAATCCCATAAGTGATAACAAAAATCATTAACTCCATATACAATAAAAATACACTTCTTGGATTTAGCCTCAAGATTTTTTCTATTATCTATATCAATATTGACAAATGCTTCACAACCAAAAGTCTTCATAAATGAGTAATTTATCTTTTTACCAATCCATGCCTCCTTTGTGTTAGAATTGATAGTGAACCCCACAACTCCAATAAATCACCTACAACCAAAATGTCTAGCACAAATGAGAGATCAAAGCAACTGATTTGCTATGCAACTAAGAGAGAAGAGATTAATCCACACAATCATCTAATATTCCTTTTTTATTGAATAATGAATGTGAATACATGTAAATTAATCACTAAGTACATTAATGAATGCTTATAAAATAAAAAATCAAACCCTATATGAGGATTAGATTAGATTATGACAAGTGCCCTACTCTCATACAATGAGAAGACTTAACCTATAAATAGCCCAGTCTAAAATGCTCCTAATTTTAGCTTAATTAAATAAAGTAATAAGGGACCTAATAATTAATTATCAAGTGATTATCCTAATTACTCAAAAAACCTCCCCCTCAAGATCAACTGAGGGAGAGGCTAAAAAAAGCTAATGTAGAATGGAATGATGGATGCATGGATGGGTCCCAACTATAAGGCCTGATGAGGTACCCATGTACAAAAAATGGATCTCTCATAGCCAAAGTAAAGGAGAAAACCATATGGGAAAAAAATCCTCTCCAAAAGAGAAAACATGAAATAATTGCACTAGTGAAAGGAGGATAGAAGGATGAATCAATATGGCCCCCTAAGGATTGCTTTTGACACACAAGTACAATATATGTCCCCTTAGTAGGAGAGAGAAAATGAGGATATTAATCCACCCCACAAAAAAGAGCTCATGTGCCAATGATGAATGCCTAAAGACAAAACATGATCCACTACATACAAACAACATTTCTCCCCTTAGGAAGAAATATATCCACTAGTGATTGGAGAATCCATTCCCAAAATATGGAAGAATCGAAAATCCAAATCCAAGTTATGTTCTCCTCTAAAAATTTCTCAATTTTTCACATGTTAGAGAGAGATGATGTCAATCTAGAAGCCTATGAAGACCGATGTAGAGCAAGCTCCAAAGATGATGAAGATGATGGGACAACAATGATGATGTGGTTATCAACAAAGAGAAGATGAATGTCCTCAATGTAATTCTCCAAATTTTCAATATGAAATTATACAAACAAGGATGATATGTTTACAAGAAATGAATCCCAAGTAGCTATGTCTGAAATATGGTGGGTGTCCTATTGCACTGAACCAATTGGGGCTAAGGATGTGGAAATTCCAAGTTGATTAGGAACAACAAAGATGGAGATTGAGTCTTGATCTAAAGGCTAGGAACATGAAGAAAAGTCTTTGAACCATAAAAAAATTCAAGACCTATAATATACTCAAGCTCCTCTAAAGTATCATCATTAAAGGGCATGAAATCTACATCTACAAGAGGAATAATACAATTTGTAACACGATCCTTTAGGAATGGAGATATATAAGGGTCTTCGTGGATCTCCCAAAGTTGAGTCCAAAGTGTGTGGGGACAATTAAATTGTTTGATACAACACGCATAATTTCAAGATCAACACTAGAACAAATCACTCCTACAACATGATCACTAATAATACCTCATTTTGAATAACTCCTTGGTGTTTTTGGTGTAAATATGAGTCCATAAAGATAAGGAAAAAGATCAATCCACCTGATATGTGTCAGGATGTCGTTTCTCCAAGACTCGTAATTATCCTTTTCTAAGATGACTATCGAAGGATGAACATAAAAACCTATGATACTTCCTCCAATAAAAAATCAAAGACTGATAACCTCATTCATATAAAGTAGGTCAAATGAAGTCATCTCACACAAATATATGTTCCTTAGGTTGTAGTATTTGTTGCATATTTAATTTGTATGTGTGATAATTATATAGTGTTAGGAGCTCAATTTTTCTAGATTCAACTATTAGGATGAAAAAGACTAAGAGAGAAAAAATAAAATAAATACTTAAATTATTATTTACAAACCCTCAAAAAATTATATTACTATAGAATTAAATACCCTTAACACAAAATAATTTTGACACTTTATATTTAGTGCATGTACAATTACCACTTGCCAAAAAAAAAGTGCAAAATGGTCTAGATATTAATGTGTTATAAATGTACTCAATACATATCTCCCTAGAATTATATTTCAAAATGACACAAAAAAGACTCTCCCCACAAAGTTGTACTTTTGTACTATTTTTTATAAATCCTCAAAATGGGAATAAAAGAACTTAGCAAGTACAATATAAGAGAAGAACATTTTGAGATTTGAAAATTCATAAAATGATTAAAATAACTACTTAGAGGATCCAACACAATTCTTAAAAATATATGCTTTGACCTACAACATATAACAAAATTTAACAAAGTTTTAAAAATTGCAATAGAAAAATTCATCAAAATTCAAAATTAGAGGTGAACTTTAGAGAATCACTTATTAATCAATACTATTCAAAATATTTATTATAATCTCTTGTTGGAAAGCTCTTGAAATCCCCTTTCTAATGAATTTAAAATTACCCTTTTAAAAATATATATGTTAGGCATAGGACCTTTTGCAAATATATAGATTATCTTGAAAAAATAACAAAGTAATTTTTTTAAGGGCTTAAATCCAAGTACTTCGATTTTGACAATTTGAATGAGCATTCGTATAGTTTTTGAGCCTTTTAGATATTGATAGGGGTATATTTGACCCGAATTGTTCTACAAAGCTACCCACAAAAAATTATTGATAACTCCCAAATAAAAACTCTTGTAAATCTTTCCTCTAATGTCCAATCTAGAAAAATAAATTTGAAAATCATACAAATAAGAACCTTTAAAAAAATTAGACAAGCCTATAAATGAATATACACCAATAAGATAAAATGATAAAACCCCTAAATCTAATCTCTCTCGGATATATAATTCCCTAGATCATCCAAGGTTGCTATATAAGAGCATACTTTCAACAAAGCACAATACCTAATGATTAGGTTATGTGGGCCCTTCACCCTAAAGGGAACTACACAATTGCTTCTAGGTGTTCCTTCCTCCTTGATATACCAAGAACTAATTCTATTTAGAGGATTGTTTGAAACAATAATTTAATACCAAAAAAAAAACTATCCTATGGATTATAGCTCATAATAGTATCCTTACTCTAGATAACCTATTAAAAAAGGGTTTCTATTTCCCTAACATGTGTTATTTATGCTCCATGCATGTGGAGAATGTCAACCATATGACCCTTCATTGTATTTGTAGATGCACCTCAAAATTAATCACTCGTTATATAATTAATTAAATAAATATTTAATTAATTACATTTCTTCTTTTTCTTCTAAGGATGATTAATTAAATATTAGTTCAACTATAGCCCCCACTCAATAATTCTTCTAATCCTAATTAATTAATTAATTAATTAATCCTTCTTAATTTCTTAATAGCATTTTTTCTAATTTAATATTCCTCCAATCCTCAAACTTGTCATCATGTGGCAGGTGACCTCTCCCCTCATATGTGCATACATGCATAATCCTCATATTATCCTCTAACTCATCCCTTATAAATTTACTTAAGATAAGTGGTACTTTAAGATGTGGCTAAACATTGTGTAATCTTCCTCTTTCCAATAAACCCTAATTTTAAACTCTCGCCTCCCTTGGAATGTGAAAAAAGACAAATATTTCCTTTCTTTGGAATCCTCCTTATTGGATTAAATAGTGGTTGATATTATGGGTAAAACTATCCTTGTAATTCTATCTTGGTTTGGATGTGGATCAATCTTTGGGATTTCCTCAGTTTACTCCTCATTGTCAATCTAGGGGCATAAGCTTGTGAATGGTGTTGCAGAAATCTACCTAAGGGTTGAAACTAATGAATTAAGGGGGATGGATGCATTTAAGAATTGAATTGAAACACACCTTTCAATCTAAGATTCAAATAAGCACACTTTGCAAATGAATAAAATCCTATTCTTAATCACTACCTTCCTATTTCATTCCAAAAAATATACTTTAGAATTCTTAATTAGATTTTAATGACTTAAACTCAATACCTTAGGATACACACTCTTCAATATACTTTATTAAAAACAAACATTAGCAATAGTGAAAGAAATAATATAATGCTAAAGATGAATTGAAAAAATGTGAATGATAGGAGCCAAATAACCCAAGTGATAGGACTTGTGTGTCTTGGCAGAAGGGTATAGTAAAGTTAGGCTGATTACTTCAATGTTTTGGAAACAAAATGCGCTTCACCAGTTTAATAATATGTGTCATCCCTACAATATGTACTCACACCAAGCATTAATAGTCTTTCTCAAATAGAAATTACTTCACACTTTAACAAATACAGTCAATACCAATCATAATTAATTCAATAACATATACATTGTTGGTGTAATTAATATTTAATTACACTTTACATAAGTTTACTTAGGTAATTATTTAATTCCTAGGTTAATTAGTTGTCATCCTTATCTTGTTGAGCTATCTTGTTGCTCAAGATAAGATTAGGGTTATGCATACTTTGCTTTTATAAAGCAAATCATTATCATGTAATTATTGAATTCTCGAATAATATTATGTTGCACATCTTTTTGCAACCTCTCTGCTTTTTCTATTTTTCTCTTATGTGGAAGGTCTATTCTGGTTTGCAAATTGATCTTGGTTTCTGACATGGTATTAGAGCCTTGATTTGCAAACCCTTCTCAAATTTTTGAGAAAATCATTGCAGGGTTTGTTCGGGATCCCTCGAGGGTATCGTGCCTTGAGTTCATCTATGCGGCACTTTGGATCAGATCGGGCTTCACCATTGGATTCAGAGCGCTGGAAAAAGTCAGGATTGACTTTTATTTTGCAGATTTTGGCCATCATTTGTCAAATCTGTGAGGGTTTCAGGCTGGGAGATTGTTTGCAAGTTCTGGAGGTAGTCGATTTTTTGGAGCAGTTTGAGCAGAAACGGAGGTCACCATCGCATTTGTAGCAGCCAAAAACCCTAAGATTTCCCTTCGTTTCATCGATTTCTATGCAGTTCGTCCGGGAGGCAAAAAAAATTTGCCAAGGAGGTCGTACGGCGTCCCCAACACGTGTTACGAGGCACGTTTCTTTAAAAAAATTCAAAAAAAAAAAAATGAAATTTTTTAATTATTTTGTGCACCGCCCGCACAAAAGGCAAGCGGCCATCGCCGCGCCACCTGGCAACCACTAGGAGCGGCGCCCCCAGTGCACCGCCATACCTCCACTCAGCCCCCGCGGGCACCCAGCGTAGAGGCTGGGGTCCTATGGGGGACCTAGCGCTATGCGCCCAACCCCCGCCTGGTCGCCCAGTCCCCTCTATAGAATCGATGGTCCCATGGAGGACCAGGGGCTCTGCCCTAGCCCCCAACCTGCAAGCCCTTGGTCGCACATAGGACCAGGGGCTGAAATTTTTTTAGCCCTTGGGGCCCCTACAACCCTTATTGGGTCTTCTGGAGCAATGTTCACGAAATCAGGCATACTTTTTGCATAAGATCTCCGTTTTTTGCAAATGAGATACCGTTGGAAAGCTGATTCCGATGCCAATCCAGTGGTATAGGTTTTTTTACCAAATCTTGCTCTAGATTTATTTTGCAGGCCTTTGAACTCAGATGCTATTGTTTTCACTCTAGAGGGCATATCTTTTGATTCAGTGATCCTTTTTTCGTCATTCTTGTGGTGTTGGAAAGTTGATTCAGTCCTCTACACAGATTTTAGGTCTATTTTATTTTTCTATTTATGCATGTTTAGGATGATCTCCTTTTACAATCGTTGGGTTATTGTAATAAATGAACTATGATAAAGTTCCATAAGGGGGGGTTTCTTGCATAATAAATCTGATTAGAGTGTGCATGCACTTTGATCTCCATATCCATTTTGATTTGTTGGCAGCTCGTATGGGTTATCTGGTTTCCCAGTTTCTTTTGGCCACATCTTGCTATTGCTTAGCACATATCGGATTCATCAGTTCACACTTTAGATTGAGAGCCTATGGTTAATGATCCACATTGGATCCATCTCAGTTTGAGGGCCATGTTTTTATGGTTAATGTTCTAGAATCTTCATGGTACTCCTTCCCATGGAATATTTTTAGTCACAGTTTGGCATCGGCATCGAGATACACAGTTTCCAGATTCTGTCATCATCTCATCTACTATTGCTTCACAGATTCCAGGGTTGTTCCAGTTTGTGAGTTTTCCAGTGTTCTGTGGCATTGGGTTTGCTGTCACATTATCATGATTCCGGTTTTGGTTTCAGTTGTAGACAGAAGTATCTTTCCTTGCTTGTCGGATTGTGGTTCTAGTGTTACTCCACAGTGTTCTTCCAGTGCTTTGCAGCAGTCATCTCATTGTAAGGGGGTTTTGTCCCACTGGGTTTTCCTTCTCTACCTCATCATTGCATTTGTAAATTTGTACCTGATTAGGCCTTGTTGTCGAGACTCATCTTTGCATAATAATTTGCTTCTCCCTAAGTTGCACTTATGGGGGGTGTTGGTGTAATTAATATTTAATTACACTTTACATAAGTTTACTTAGGTAATTATTTAATTCCTAGGTTAATTAGTTGTCATCCTTATCCTGTTGAGCTATCTTGTTGCTCAAGATAAGATTAGGGTTATGCATACTTTGCTTTTATAAAGAAAATCATTATCATGTAATTATTGAATTCTCAAATAATATTATGTTGCACATCTTTTTGCAACCTCTCTGCTTTTTTTGTTTTTCTCTTATGTGGAAGGTCTATTCTGGTTTGCAAATCTGATCTTGGTTTCTAACATAAATAAAGTTACTAATCTTAATTAAATCACACACATACGAAATCACTAAGAAAATATAAGTAATACCTCACACACGATAATAGAAAAGGAAATCCAAACACTGGTAAGGAGCAGGTCCTTTCTCCCAACCGGTCGAATGGAGAAGAGCATTTATATCACATGAAGATTCAACACTTCAATAGTCTTTATATTAATTTCAAATTTAGGATAAAAACTTAAGATTGTTTCCACGCTCGAAAGAGAGCATATATATAAGTCTTAATACATAACATAATACTAACATAGACATATCCGCCGATTACAAGTGTTCAACCAAAATTACACGATTGGTTTTAGGAAAATAGTAATGTGGCCTACGACCTACTATTTTCCAAACATTCCAAAACCGCCTAAACAACCTAAGTAACAGACCATTAATTATCAAAAAATAAAATACAATACCAAAAAGGGACCGCGAGATCCTCCAGGCGGGTTCCATTGCACATTCCTTCAAATTCCAAACATCCTTGTTCACAATATCCATTGAAATTAGTACTCATGAGCGGTTAATTACCAAATGTTTTGCATCCCTCTATTCATATCAAATAACTTTAATCTTTCACAAATATCATGGCAACTTAAGGGGAAAATGGAAAAAAGGTAAGCTTAATATGGACACAAAACTAGGTGAATTTTAACTAAAATGGATGACAGAATGTAACTCATCACCTCCCAAGATTTTCTTTTATTTGTCCAATCTCCACCATTAGCCTCCCTTTCCAACTAACCCTCTCTTGAAATTTTTCCAATCCCTCTTGCTTAAGATCTCTCATAAATTGTGAGATCTTGATCCTTGATTTGCATATTAGCTCCCCATTCCTCACACCAAGAGTCTATAAATTGAATCCTTCACCCTCAATTTTCATCACATATTTGCTAGTAAGTTTATGTTGTTATTTTGATATCAAAATCCTCCAACTATACTAAGATTATTTTGAAGAGAAATCGACATTATATTCTACAATAGTCAAGCAAGAATTTTATAGAGCATATCAAGTGGAGCAAGGGTGCACTCCTTTCAAATATATATGAGAAGCAAGCTTCATTTGAGGTGAAATATTTGGTTATTTTCTATGTCTTTTATATTACTATCCTCATTTTAATAAATTTCCCTAAATTTGGGAAGTCATCTTTACTAAATTTGAGGTTAGCTATGTTATGCCATAAGAGGTTAACAATCTCCTATTTTTTTAGAACTCTAATCCCCCCTTCAGGAATCTTATCTTAAGAGAATCATGGCATCAAACCTTCCCCTTTTTGGCTTGGGGCATCTAAAAAAATGAATAATAGAATCTTTTAGGAGGTTAAAAAAAATTCTTGGGAAGTGCTTCAATCAATTTGTTGTGCTATTCATGAAAATATTATTATTGCTAGAATTAAAAATCCAAAAGTGACACCTTAAATTCAATGATTTAGAAATATTCACAATCTTGGGTATTACCAAATATTTATCTAATGTTAAATTCAAAAATCTATGATTAGGAAACACAGTAGGTGAAAGTGCCTCCTAGTGAATGTGTCAAATTAAATTTTGATTGTTCTTCAAAGGAAAATCTATGATTGACAAGAGCAAGGGTTATTGTTATAAATGATAAAGGAGAGATGATTGAAAGCTATGTTGTATTGATTGGAAGGAAAACTAATAATAAGGCAAAGGCTATTTTTCGTGCAATGGGGGGTGAAAAGATCCATCTCTATAGGAATCCCTAATTTATATATTTAGGGGGACTCTAAAATTGTTATTGATATAATTAAGGGAAAGGGGACTCCTAATTGGGAACTAGGTGATTAAATATTGAAGATTCAATCCCTTATAAGTTCTTTTATGAATTATACTATTAGCCATGTGTATTGGGAGGGAAATAGAGTTTCAGATGGCTTAGTCAATGCTCATATGAATTCTACCAATTAGAATTGTTGGATTATTTCGTTGATTTGCTAGACTCTATTATCCCCTTGATTGGAAATGAGTTATAATGCCATGAAGGACAACCTTTCATTTTTGGGCTATATTTTTAAAGAGCATCATTAGTATGCAAAGATTGATGATTCAATATTTAGATACTTATAAGGATGATGTTATGATTTATCTAAGAGAAAAGAAGTAGGTCTATGCTGCTAACTTGAGAAGGCCAATAAGAATTTGAAAGGCATGTTGGTGGACATTGATGACACTCCCACTTGGGAGTTAAAGTTACATAGTCTTATTAAGGATTGGTGGTATTTGACCATCCTCCATGGTCATATTTAGCTTGTTTTATCTTTTGTGTGTTGTGTTATTTTGGTGTTGTCCGTGTTATGTGTTTCTTTTTGGCAACCTTTTATCTCTTTTTTTTGTATGTTGGTTTTTGTGGCTTCTAGGATAGCATGAGGAACTTTATTTTCTAAAAGGGTTTATGGTCCTTGTTTTCCTTATTTAATTTATCAAAAACTAAACATGTAGTTTCTATTAGGTTTTTAAAATAAAATAAATCTAAACAATATTTTTTTAATACCACATAACAACTAGATATCAAAGATCTATAGTGCCTAAGGGCTAATCACAAAAAATATAGCAGACTAAAATGATGTAATAACAATATTATATATGAAGAACACAATGTGCAATACAAGAAATATAATAGAGATTACTAGAGATTTATCAAATGAAAGCTAGAGATGGGCATACATAAGATACACTACTAAGAGATCTACAAATCTACAATCAATATGGAATCAAAATAGTTGCAGTCACATGTGAAATGCATCTTTTCCAAACTAGAAAAGTACAAATACCATAAGTAAACTTAACAAGCTAGGTGTGAATAGGATTGATAGGGAAATTATTCTAGTAAAAGAAATGTCTACAACAAGTTCGTGTGCCAATTTTTTTTCTAATATGACATATGGAGGCTCCTCTAATTTGGCGAGTTCTTGAAATATTTATTGTATGATAAGCTCACGATGATCCTCACCATGTGTAACAATCAATGTATTGTCATTTTCCCCATTTTTAATTTTTTTGTAGTGGTGTTACCTCATGGGAATAAAGATAAATGATAGAAACATAATGAGATAAATGATGATTTTATAATAAATCACTCACTTTATATGCAATAACACATAGATATGAAAGTGAAGGATAAGACATAAAAGAAATTAATATCCTTTGTGAGAGGAAGTAAACCATAAATGAATAAGCTTTGAAGCTCATCATCTAGTACTATGAAAATCATTAGTAATCAAGCTTGAAATATTAATGTGTAATCTTTAATTTTCTCGCATTCCCCTTGTTTGCATTGTATGATTTGATCAATAGATGTCTTAGGCTCAATATTAAAGTGAAGATGTTGCACAAAAGCATTAGCCAAATCCACAAAAGAAGTAATAGAATAATGTGGCAATGGATAAAACTATTTAAATGCATGACCACTCAATCTCATTAGAAAGTAACTTGTTTTCATGAATATAAGTGAAGAAATGTAGTTTGGATTGTCCATAAATAATGTAATGGTTCACATTTATCATCATGCTTTATAAAATAAGGTGAAATAAATTAACTTGTTGAATGATAAGCTAAGATGTCACATGCTAAAGTATTATGTAATATCTCATTAGTATAATATTTATTTCCAAATCTTTTCTCATAATCATCAATATGACTATCTAGGTAGTCCAATCTACACATGATGAAGTTTAAATAATGCAAAAGATCATAATCTACGTGCTCCATATCCATATGTGTATGCATATCATGTATAATGGTGGAGGAAAATATATTGTTAACTAATGGCCCATTATCTCAACATAGGGCAAGTTAAAACTTTAAGAGATACTCATGTTCTATATGTATTTTTAAGTCATATGCTAGATAAGGTGTAGAAGAATCTATTCCACAATTACTCAAAAATATATCATGGGAAAGTATAAAAGTATCTAAAGAATAATCCTCGTGGACATCAAAATATAGTTTATCATCATGATGCATAGGAACATCCATGTGATCCCTTAAATAGAGTGTAACGCCCTGCCACATAACCCTAGAGGACAACGCAAACACAACGGAAGCACAACAATTTTTTTTTAAGTGTAATTAATAACAAGTAAAGTGAACTATACTTAATGCATTCATCCTCTAAGATACACGGCAACACTTACATTCGAATCCCATAATATAAAAAATTAAACTAATCCATAGCGTATAAATAATACTCATGAAATAAATAACATGCATCCAAGGCATTTAAGTCATTTCATTAGATACAAAGTATAGTAAAGAATCATCCATAGATTGCATTCATTCCATAAAGCAGTTACAAGTCTCATTTCCAAAATGAGGAATATCATACAATAATGTTACAATTACATTGATACAAGAATCCTCCTCAAATACAAATGAGGAATAGTACATATACATAAGTATCCAACTGATACAAAAGAACATAAGAAATAGTACAAAGTAACTGGTACACACGAGCTCTCTAATATGGAAGATCCCGCCATCACGAACATGAAATGGGAACCCAACGGTGTAAGGTGCATGTTCCACCCAACCAAGTGGTACCCGAAGGCCCACCCCCCGTGCTAGGAGATAGTAAAAGGGATTCCTAGGCAAAACCAACAACCTCTAGACATAGGCAAATCTCAAGACTATACTAAAAAAATACAATACATAAGGTTACATTGCTTCCAAAATAAAAGAATCAAGTACATCCACTGAACAATACAATAGTTGTCATAGGAGGAGTGTCATCACAAAGTTGCATGGGTTATCTTGGTTGATCTTCCTAGGCCTCGACCCCCATCTTGGGTTATCCTGGCAGCCTCTCATGACCCTCGGCCCCACATGTAGACCGATGTGGAATCAAATATCTTTCAAAGGGACAAGATAATGATCTTGCCATTCCAGGCCTTCCCATCTCATCCCAAGTCTAAACAATCCCTTGAGCCCATGAATGAGGCATAATTAACAAGTTATATGATTTAAGCTACCCTTTCCCCTAATACAATTGTTTAATTTCCATTGAATTAACTAACTCTCACATGAGTTACCCTAGCACCACTTTGTGTGCCAACCCCCAGTGAGAGCCACTCCCCTATTGACAACACAAGGATCTAATCCAAAAACCAAGGGTAGACAAAGTGCACAAAAACCGATAATAAATATCAACCATAATGCAAGAGGCAACACATCCCGTTCATAGTAATCGGGTGTTTAAACTGAATTACAACCAAGTGCACTACCCAAGGAAATCAAAGGTCTGAATTACAAATCACAATAACCCCCTCATAAAATAACATCATCTCTAGAAGACTTACAAACACAACTAACCAAATTACCCAACTGACGTGAGCAGAAGAAATCACAATTTAGTAAGCAATTCACGTAGGAAATAAAGCTACCATTAGGATTTCCTAAATCCAATTTCCATCTCAAGAAAACAATAATACATTGCCCAATAATTCTAACTCAATGCACTTTTATTCACGGGCTATAAAGAAATTAATTCTAAATGTTTAAGTCAATTTCCCAATTACATCAATATAAAAACCCAATTTCCTCTTTAAAACATTTCATTTTAAAATATCTACTTGTGCTATTACATGCACCTATTATAACAAAATATCCATTTAAATAAATATATTTAAATATATTATTTAGTTATATAAAAATACATTACACTTTCCAACAATACAAAATATATATAAATATATATATATACAAAATATATATAAATATATATATATATATAATATATATATAATATGTATAAAATATATATTAAAATAAACAATATAAAGATCGAATTAACTGGGCGGACGCAAGGTTTGGACACAGCCATATAATGGATGGCTGGGGGCGGCTGCTTACAAAGCTGACTCCCACAGAGGGGGGCGTGGCCTATGAAGACAACGTTGGGCTCTGCCTCCACAATCTGCCTCCCTATGGCAGCGGTTGTGGGGGTAGCCCCCCCAATGCCTTACAAATTTATTTCTCCTACGATTTTTAATAATCGCATACGGATTTTTTTCATAGTCTGGTTTCTCAAAACAAGGAAATTACCAGAAGCTTCAAAAATAAAGTATATAAATATATATTTATATATATATTTGTATATGTATATATATATATATATATTAATCAAAACGATTGCTTCAAATGGGCAATTTTTCACAAATTTAATAGAGGATTTCAATTTTCCAGCCAAATCAAACTAATTGGGAAAACAAAAACAAAACAATAATCTTCTACAGGAAGATCTTTTCCAATACAATCAGAGATTTTCTACAAATTTTATCAGGAAGATTAAAATCAATTCCTACAGAGATTTTCCAAATCCTCTATTGTTTTCCCTCTGGAATTTCTATTGTTTAAAAAAAACAATTTCCTACAGAGGATCTAAGGCTTTTATGAAAATTTTCCAATTCCAAACAAATCAAAGCTAAAACAATTTCTACATAAGCTCTAAGATTTCACTGCAACTTTCCAAACACGGCAATCTTTCAAATTTACAAAATAAATTAAAGCTTCTACACAAATAACATATTCTTCTTGTACATGCAATCTTTCCAATTTTGCAAATAAATAAAAACAATTAAAGAACCTGTTTCACGCTTGAGGAAATGATGTTTGAAGTAGAGCTTCGCCTTCAGATTCCAATTTACCAAAGCTTCTTCCCAATTATCCACTTTTCCAGAAAGATGAAAACAAAAACCAGAGCCAAAATTTCCCAAGAACCCTTTTCCAATTTTTCCAACAACTTCCTCTCCAAAAATATCTTTTCTCATTCCCGTGAAGTAGCCTCTTTCCTCTTTCAGTTAATGCAAATATTCTCTCCAAGAATTCATTCTCAACAACAATCTTTATTAATTTTTCTAACACATGTCACACATAAAATATCTTTTCAACCAATTCATAGATATTTCCTCTAAGATAATTACAAAATATTTATGCATTTAATAATTCAAAATCACATATTAATTTCCAATTAAATTTAATCTAATTAATTTAATTACTTTATAAAATAAATTTAATCACAAAGATTAAATCACTTTACAAAATAAATTTAATTTAATTAATTAAATCAAATATAAAGCTTCTAACAATATTAATCAAGATTAATTAAATAATCACTTAAAAACATTTTAATCATTAATTTCCCACAGAACATACCTTGCAAAGTAAATAAACGACAAGGCAAACATGGACAACATAACAACAAAGCATATTGAAACAAAGATTGACAACACATTGTGGCTAGGGTTGTGGCTTGACAAGGAAACCACGTTACTATCTCCCAATCAACTATACCGTTGGGCAATGGACACGCTCAAACCTGTGAATCCAGGTGGAGCTGATGTCATGTACCTACAATCCTGCAATCAAAACATATGTCGTACATATATATAAATCATAAACAATCACACCATGAAGAGAAAATCGCAGAAACACAAGGTGCTCGCAAGCGAGTGATGCAATCCTATTCCCTTCACCAATACAGTGTCACATCAAAACTAACAAAACTAAAACATCAATTAATTATAGATGAGCATATATCAATATCAACTCAAATAATCAACTATGCTAACCAGAAAGCATGTCATAATCGATAATCATCCATATAGTGTACAATCACATCACAATATAAAAACCATTATCACTCCAATGTCAACGATCAAATAACAACAACATAGTATCATGGTCTATCAAAGTAAAATCATTGTTTGAAAATATAAGCAAATCAGAGGGGTACTACATAGAGGCCACTAGAATGTGAAAATGAGAGCCATGCAAAAAAGAAAAGAAAAAAGATCTATAAAAGTACATGATGAAGCATGGAATGATATAATAAGAATGATATAACTCAAATGAATGTTCATCTCTATTAATAATTATATCACCAAATACATACATCAAAGTAGCATCATCATGTATGTAAGCATAACATAAACATAAAATTGATCTAACATATAATATTGCATCTTCATTACTACTAAGTGATTCCATATAAAAAAGTATGTATCATAAACCAAATCACTATGAATAAAAGAAACAACTTCATCATTGAAAGAGAAAGAAGTAACACTATAGTCCTAGCTAAATAAATCATCAATAGACCATAATAAAAAAGTTATAGAAGAAGGACTAGCAATCTCATGTGTAAAGGAAAACCATATGTATCTACATCACTAGACTCTTCAAGGAAATATGAAGCAAGAGAATAATATGTAGTAAGATATGTAAATGTCAAAAAAGAAAATATGTGATATGAAAGAATATGCTCACAAAGGGAAACATCACATAAGTCAAGACCCCTAGATGTATCAAATGAATATTGGATGGAAGTAACTTAGCTAAATCATTATCATGTATCACAAAAGAGGTACCATCATTAAGCATAGTGACATTGGTTAATAAGAAGGGGGAAAACACATCCATGACAAAGATCTAGCGATAAAAGTGTGTAAGTGAGATTTGATGGTGGCAAGGATCAAAGAGATATACAAACAATAATAGCCCTAACCCTAATTAAGAGAAACAAATAAAACACAAATAATGGTGGATCCACACCCTAATCAAATTCAAAATGAAAGTTATAAAAATGAAAGATATTAGATCTAAAAATTAAAGATAGAATGAAAGTCAATACCCTAGGGTAAACCTTGGAGAGGTTTGCATGTGGGATTCACCATTTTCTCAAGAACATAAAACACACTTACATAGATATCCTTCATATATTAATTAAATTAATAATAAATATACAAGTTAGTTAAGGATAAATAACCATGATTGATAATTCTAATAAAATACTAAATTTCAATTTACACATTCTAGGGTCATTTTTGTACTCACATAATTAAATTTAGTTTCATGTTTGTCTATTTGACCTAGGATAATAGATAGTTATGCTAAGAAACAAGATTGATTCTTTGAAATATGTGCAAATAAAACAAAACGAAATTTAACTTATTTACCAACTTTTACACTATAAAACATCACTTATACACTTGTCAGTACATTAAAAACAATCCAATCAACATAAATCCAAAACAACACAAAATATACAATTTTCACCATTACAACTATGCTATATTTAAATAATAATATGATAGTAGACTTCAATTGCCTAGTACTAGACCATCCACATCTATTAATAGAATTGTATAAATTATACACCTTAGAGTTTTATAAACTATGCTCATTTAAATAATACTTCCACATTACAATGTGTTTGATATTTTTGACAATCTTATCCATTTAAAAATAAATAAAAATATTATGCCTAATAAGATATTTTTGAAAACATCTCATGGCCAGCAAAAGATTCTGTAAAGATCTCACGACCATTAAAATATTGATGAGACGATTGATTGCACGTTATTAAAAGGAAAGGACACTTCGTCACGTAACAACTATTTTGTTTTATATAGAATTTAATAAATTAATTAAATATTGTTTAAAATGTAGTTTGCCCTATTTTTTACGCACTTAAACACTCCTTGCTGGTATTTAATTGGAAATTATTGGAAAGAGAGTTAGTACCTTCATTCTCTCTATATGCAAATACTATTTTTTTTATTATTATTATGTTTGTACCATTTATTTACACACTAACATTAATTATTATAGTTAAAAAGTACAATTTGAAGATCAAGTGGGCGAGAATAATTTTAGAGTGGTGTTTTTTAAATTGCTTAGTGAAAATATGGATTTGATTGGCTTTTTTCAATTGAAGAGGGGAAAATGTCCTATTGTTCTAAGTGGGGATCTCATATGGTGATGGATAAAAGATCAAGTGGGCAAGTATAATTTTAGAGTGGTGTTTTTTGAATTGCTTTGTGAAAATATGGATTTGATTGGCTTTTTTCAATTGAGGGGAGCATGTTCTATTGTTCTAAGTAGGGATCTAGGATGGTGATGGATAAAAGATTGAGTAACATCAACCTAAAGTACATAGTGTAGAGAATAGTGAAGATTGTGGTTGAATGTTAAGTGTGTTGCATTTTGATATATGAATCTCAATGGAAGGCAATTTTAAAATTGATTGATTTGTATGTGAAAGCATATGCTAAAATTATACATACATGTATAAAAACAAACATGTATTTTTAAAAATATACACACATAATAGTTTAAAAAAAACTAATACCTAATATCTATTTGATGAATGTTTACATAGCTAGCATTCAATGAGATTTACAAGTATTAAGATCATAAACGAGAAACTTAAGGAGTTAATTGAAAGCCCCGACATACAATTTACGGAAAACAAGACTATTTGTGCTAACAAGAATGTTAAGGTTGGGCCTAGTGTGAGGACTTGGGGCAACAAAAAGAAAACACTTGAGGAAAAAAAGGAGTTGCAAGACTTTGTTAAACTCTATGAGAGTTTCTACCAACATAAAATGGAGGTGGCTTGAATCCTTAAACAAATGTAATTTGGGTTGTTCTCTGTCAGTTGTTTTTATCATATTATATGCTTTTCTTTTTTTGTTGGTGTTGGGTTTCATTGTCTAAGAACATTTTCTTGTGGGTTTGTTGTAGTTTCGATGATCTTTAGCTATTTGTAAAGGGTTTTGAGGCCTCTTAAAAACCTATTTTACCAATCTAATAAATAACATAAATGAGATTTGTTTGTAGTTGTATACAATTCTTTGATTGTGATCTAATATTATAATTATGTATATACCATTGTTATAAGAACGAAAACCTTATATTGCAAGGGCATCATTTGATAGTAGAATCAGTAATGATTTATAAAATATTATTATCATGATTAAGTCTATATGGGAAGCTATCTATTAGAGGATTGGAAATGTCTCAAGAAGTGTCTCTAACTTTCTAGAACTTAAAACCAAATTTAATTTAATTACTATTAGACAACGAAATTGCAATTGCAAATTACAGTGAAATTGAAGCTATTATGAATCTTTAAGCAAGCATTTCATTTTATTTTTTAAAGATTGGAGTGATTTTGAAGTGAGGAAATGGATAGAAGAAGCGTAGTAATAGTGATAAATTCTTAATGCTTTATGCATATGATTTTTGTATAGGATAAATTTAAGGCAACCAGATATTATAATCTTCTATCAAACGCAGGGACAATGATAGATGAAATAAAGTTGTAAGAAACTGAAAATCAAAAGAAAATGAACATGCTCAAATAAGTTATGATTTAGTAAAGAGGATATTAGCAAATTTGATAATGATCATGATCTTTTGGCTTTGGTAGATGTACATCAAAATTTATTTGTAACAAAATTTTATGCTATGCACGTGCTTAAAAGTGTAAGGGAAGTTGTAAGTAAATGTATTATTATTATTATTAATGATATTCTTTCTCTTTTCAATCTCAAGTCTCTTCTATTTTCTTTTTCCAAATTCAATTATTTTGATATATTCATGTAGTTGAAGGGTTTAATGAAGTATGATCTAGTCATATAGCCAAACATTAAAATAGACATATAGTATAGAGATCTCATAAAAACAACAATAACGTTCTTATTGATTTAATCTTGTATGATTATCATCATGAATACAAAATTTCAATTTGTCACAATGGGCCCTATTACTTACCAAGTCGTACTCATTTCACTTTTTATCTACATAATAACTAAACTATGAAATCACACTATAGTTTAACTTTAGAATTACACACTACTCTACTACAATGGCATCCACTATATGTTGCATTATTCTCTCTGTGGACACGAAAAAAGTAACCCTTTTACTTTTTCTTGTTTTGTCCCTCCTTGTGCTTAATTGGCTTGATTTCACCTAGATTTAATGTTGCAATGTGGCCTACACATTCATATTAGGTCTTGAATCATTAAGACTTTATGATGTCTTGTAAAGGTGTTGTGATGTGTTGTGATACATTTTCACACTTTTCTAGACTCTTCTTGTAGTACCCCTCCATTTTGCTTATGTTTTTTGTTAGCATGTTTACACTTTGATAGACCCTGGTACTTTGTTTCGATGTATTGATCGCTGAATTTTGAGCGATGGTGGATTTATTTTGTGATGTGATGATACATTGTATGGTGGTAATTAATTTTTGACATGCTTTATGTTAGCATAGATGATTACTTCAGATGTTATTGCTATATGTATGCCTATGGTAAACAAATTGTTATTTATTTTGTCAGTCTGATGTGATTTGTATTGGTGTGGAGAACGGAGTTACATCACTCGCTCGCGAGTGCCCTGTGATTTTCGTGATTTTCTCCGCATAGTGTGCTTGAATTATGGATTATATATATATGTATGTTATTTGTCTGAATTGCAGGATTGCAAGTACATGACACCGACTCCACCTGGTTTCACAGGTCTGAGCGTGTCAAGACTCAACGGAAATGTTGATTGGGAGGTAGTAACGAGGTTTTTCCTAGTCTAGTCTCAAACCCAGTCACAGTATGTCGTCAGTTTAGGTTTGGTGTTTCTGGATGTTTTATCTATGTCAGTTTGGATTATCTATTATGAAAGGCAAATTTTGTTAATTTAATGATAGATTAATGTTCTTTTAATTTAATGTTTATTTAAATTAATTTTAAATAAAGAAAATAGAAGCTTCATATTTTACTAATTAACTAAATTAGTTTATTGGTAAAATAATTTAGTCCTTGAGATTAAAATTATTTTATTAAATTAATTAATTAATTAATTAAAGTTACTTTATTTGTGAGAATAGATTAAATATAAATTAAATGCTTTGAGGGAAATGAAATTTTAAATATGAAATCAAATAAAAAGGAAATTGAATTTTGAAATTTTGAATTCTTTAATTCTTTAAAATAAAATAAATTCTTGTTATTTGAGGGAAGAAAAGTTTCCGTGAGTTGATTAGAAGATATTTTTCTTCTTTGCCATGTGTGTTAGTTAAATTTATTGCATTTTCTTGTTGAGGATTCTCTCGAAGAAGATATTATGAGATTTGGGGAAAACAAGAAAATTCTTCACGGGAAATGAAAAGAACAGAGTTCTGTTGAAAAATTGTGATAATTTGTGATTTCCTTTGGGTTTTGAATTAAAATTTTTGGAAGAGGTTCTTGAATAGATTTTTGTTCAATATTTGCATTCTTCTGGAAAGTGAGGAATTGAAAAGGGTTCTGGAATTAGCACGCAGCAGGCAGAGCTTTTCTTCATCAGTCAATTTCAAGCTACAGGAAACAGGTTCCTTATTGTTTATTTATTTTCTTTTGAAAAGATTGCATGTGTGAAAAGATTGCATGTGTAAGAATTAGTTTTGTTGAAGTTTTGTTAAAATGGGTTAATTCATAGGCTTGAATGGGTAGCATGGTTGGTTAAGGGCTTTGGGTTCGTCCCATGTAGGTCCCGAGGTCGACTCACACTCCCGAATGAAACTTAGTGTGGGTCGTGTCGGGCGCGGTCTGTGCTTCCAGAGGACTAGTCTCGCCTCCGCTTGCCTCCTCCATCCCCCAAAACCTGGCATAAAAGTAAGCCCAGGGCAAGGGAGGTGGAGCTCACTAGGCGGAGTCACAAGGTCGGAGGAATTAAGCCAAAGATTTGGGGATACCTCTGGGTTATCAAAAATAAATAAAAAATGGGTTAATTCAAAAGATTGCCTGAGGAAATTATTATGTTTGTAATCTTTTGTTCTTCTCGGTAGATTTTGTTGATAATATTCTGTAGAAAATTTGTTACCTCTCTGTGCATTTTACAAAACAAGATTTTATAGTGAAATCAGAGGGCAACACATAAGATTTGTTAAACAATAGAAAATTCTCAAGGAAATAGAAGAAATCTTTGTAGATTTTTAAATGGGGTTCTTTGTCAAATTTTCTGTTAAAATTGGGGAAAAGAAATCTCGAGGAAGATTTTTGCTAAACTTTTCCTGTAGAAATGATTTTGGTAATTTGAATTGAAAACCCTCTGTTGTTGAAATTAAAAAATCTTTGACAAAATTTGTATTAAATTGATGGTTTTCCCAATTTCACTGTAGAAAAACTCTATCAGAATATTTGTCTGATTATTATATTCTTATTTGTTGATTAAATATATATATATATATATATATATATATATATTTTAATATACATATATGTATATAAATAATATATATACATAAATTTATACAAATATATGTATATATAAATATAATTTCATTGTGAATATGCTCTGTAAAAATTTTATATCCTTTGAAATGAAAATCCGTATGCGATTTTAAGCGCAGGGTTTCGGATTTTGGAGAACTAGATTTAAAAAAAAAAAACAAACACAGACTTTTAGGGCCGCAAGGTTACCCCACAGCCGCCCATAGAGGGTGACGGCTGTGAAGCAACTGGCGCTGCCCTCACAGGCAACACATAGCTGCCAACACAGCCGTAGCCCCCATATGGGGTCGGCTGTGTATAGCAGCCCCTAACAGTATATGCTTTATGTTTAAAACATATTTCTATTTTGTTTAATTTAAATTTAAATTGTTAATATATATAATATAAATGTATATATATATATATAAATATGTATATATATTTATATATGTATAAATATATATAATTATATTTTATAGTTTCAGGAAATAATTTATTAATTAATTGAGGATTATTTATATAGATGCTTGTAAATGCATAAAGATAATTATTATCAAACAATAAAATTGGAAAGAGAAAATTGATATTTATTTTTATGTGTAATTGAGAAAATCAGAATTAGACTAATTGATTCAATTTCCTTTTTAAATTGTTTGAGAAAAGAACTTAAATCAAGTTGTTTTATTTTCATGCTATTTTTAACTGACTTGATTGGATTTAGTAAATCCTAAAATTCAATTTTTATTTTGCCTGAATTACTTTAAGTTGTTTTATTTTCTTGTTGGGAAAATTGGGGATTATATGTGATTTCAAGTCTTCCAGATGTGATTTCTTAATGGGAGTTAATTTTTATAATGGTTTCATATTTTGGACAAACTAGGGTAGTGCACATGGTTTTGTATGGTTTTTAGACACCTGGTTCTATGAACAGGATGTGATGTCCGTTGTGATATGTTTGGTATTATATGTTGATTTTTGTGCACTTTTCCTACCTTAGTTAGTGGACTTAGATTCCTTGTGTTATTTTTAGGGGAGTGGCTCTTTGTGAGGGCCGACACACAAAGTGGTGCCAGGGTAACTCATGTAGAGTTAGTAAATCAGAGAAAACTAAATCAACACATTGGGTATTCTAAAATATTTAACTAGATTAATTATGCCTCACTCATGGACTTAAGAGCTAATTCAATCTTGAGAATGAGTCGAGAAGGCCTGGAATGGCAAAGTCGATATCTTGTTATTTTAAAAGATATTCGATTTTGCAATAGTTTGCATAAGGGGTCGGGTTTCATAAGAGGTTGCCAGGGTAACCCAAGTTGGGGGCCGGAACCTAGGAAGAAACACCAAGGTAACCTATGCAATATTGTGATGACACTCCACCTAAAATAACAGTATCCTTGTGAGTTTAGCGTATTTGATTATTCTAATTTTGGAAGCAATGTAACCAATAAGTTAAGTATGTACTTGTATAGATTGTCTATGGTTTTACTTGTGTCTAGGGTTTGTAGGTTATGTCTAGGGAACCTTATTACTATGTCCTAGCACGAGGGGTGGACCTACGGGTACCACATGGTTGGGTGGAACGTGCACCTTACTCCGTTGGGTCCCCAGTTCTTGTTCGTGGCAACGAGTACTTCATGGATGGAGAGCTCGTATGTGGATATATGTACTTCCTTATTTGTATCATTGGAAATTTTATATATGTATCACTCCTCAATTGTTAACGAGGTGAACATTTGTAATATGTAATTGTACATTTATATTTGACCTACCTCATTTGGAAAATGAGTATTGTAATGTTATTTCAAATGCAACGTAAGAATCTTTTATGTACATTATATCTTCATTGATGTTATTTAAATGTTATTCAATGTATGATTTTAAATTTATGTGAAACAAATATATGCAATGTTAAATACTATTGTCATCTATGGGATTTTCAAGTAGTGTGTTGTCGCGTTACTTAGGGAATGTTTGCAATTAGTTAAGTAAATGTTTATACTTTTAAAAAAAATTATTACACTATCGTAGACAATGCAACATTCTTTAGGTTATAAGACGGGCATTACACTTCTTACTATAATTCACCTACATACCCCCTTTTTATCACTTACCAAGTCATTTTTAAAGTTTTGTAAAGTCTTGTAACTAACTTTCACACTTTTCTAGACTTTTCATCGCCAAATACACCTTTCTTATGCTTTATTTGTCCCGTTTATGCACTTACAAGCCTTAATTAAGTGTATTTTTTAATGTAAACCCAACAAACATCATTTAAGACAATATAATTTCCGACACCCATTCACATGCCTTGAGTGGGACCCATTCATCTCTAGGGGCGAATGAGTCCCTCTTAGCACAAAAATCAAAATAAACTTAAATTACTGGCGGGTTTTTATTCCTAAAGACCTAAGGTTGGCCTGTGATGTTGTATTTTCAGGAAATTAGGGCATAAGTGTGTATAAATACATGATTTTCTATTCATTTTAACCCCCATTCATCCATTCACTCATTCATCCAAGTATTTAAGCATTCATTCCCTCAAGCATCATAGTATCATTCAATCAAGCAATTATCAAGCATCTTGGAGTAGCCATTGACATATCTTCAAACTTCAACAACAAGGGTTTAGTGAGTTTATGACATTTTCATGTTATTTGTCATCATTCCTTCTTTATTTCATTTCATTATCAAGGTTTTGATTACCAAAGTGGGGTTTGACCAAGGCAAACCCCTATACTCTAACCCTTAACCATTTTCTCCCTCTTTGCATGTGTGTTTGCAGGTCTTGTAGGCAGATTTGTCAAGGAGAGAGGTGTTGAAAAGTGGTCAATAAGTCATCAAAGTTATTAAAGTCAACATAACCCTAATTGAAGCTTGGAGACATCTTTCAACCCATTTTTTGCAGATTTAGATCCGTCAACCTGATAAGCAGAAAAGTACAGATCAAGACCCACAGAGTTGACCTTTGACTTTACAGATTTCTATAGGTGGACTGATTCGCCATCTCTGGTGAATGAGTCCCACTGCAAGGTTGGAAATTTTTTTTTTTGAAGTTTTGTATTCCCGACATCCCAAAACCTGTTTTGACATATTTTACCAGAAACATGACTAATTTTCCATTTGTGGCGAATGAGTCCCAATGGGAATCAACATTAAATTCTACAGCATTCTAAAACCTTCCCAGATCTACTTTCAGTTTCCAGGTGCACCTCATTCAGTTTCATTCAATTTTGTTCTTGTTTGTTTATGTTTCTAGTTCATGTTTGCATACAACATTGTGTTTTCCAGCACTTCATATTTCTTAGTTTTGCATGCATAATCAATGGTTTTTTTTCATTTTCTACATTTAGATCATATCATCTAGGCACATTACACCCACATCACATACATATTTGAATGTATACATTGCATTTTGGCCCAATCTTTATCCTTTTAGGTGAAAAACCCTAGAAGGATAATAAAGCATTCAAGTGCCAAAATCTTTGTTTACATTTTGGTGAACTTGACATGATATGACCGATCTCCTCAAAAGTGCACTCGTTCTCCCAGAATAGGAACTTGGAGAATCCAATGTACGTCCTCTAATTTAATCGTCATCTCCCCAGTCGGGAGGTGAAATGTTCATGTATCCACATCCTAGCGCTTGCATAGAGCCATTAGCATAGCATTGTGGTACCTCATGGGAGGCATGAGGTACACCCAATAGATGCCTACAACTTGAAGGTACTTTGTCTCCTCTACTGAAAGTGTTGGGGCTAGGTCTCTCAAAATGCTCAACTGTCTCCCCCCTAGCCGTTGTCGCGACCGAGCAGGTACCTATCAAATTCACAACCATATGCTCTAAAAACCCATCTAATATCTTTAATTTTTACATTATTCATCATGCAAGTGTGCTAAAGTTCTTCTAGTGTGCTTTCCTAAAGGCCCTAGACACTTTAGAACCCTTTTGGGACACTTCAAGAAGAAACGAGACACTGTGAAAAAGTGGGACACTTTTCGAACAAATGGGACACTTTGCGAAGAAAGGGGACACTTTGCGAACAAATGGGACACTTTACGAAGAAAGGGGACACTTTGCGAAGAAAGGGGAAAATTTGTGAAAAAAAATTCCAAGATCCTAAATTAACCTATAAATGCATTAAAAATCATTAAATCATTGCAAAAACACTAAGCGAAGATCGCAAAATTGACTCACCTTGTGATGCTGCTCACCACGTGCCACTAGCTCTCGAAGCACATCCAGTCGTGAAGGCCTGTAATCTCATCTACTCGACATCTTTTCGTCTCACTTGTCACTCTCAAGCTACAAGAAGGTAAATGAAAATAGTAAGTGACACAATAATTTACTTTCACCTCTTTTAACTCTTTTCATTCATTCTACTCATACAGTAAATTAGGGTCATTTTCTTTTAAGAGCTAATAACGTACTTTTTATTCAAAACACCATATCAGGTGCTACAGAACTCCATTTTTTATGTCGTTTGATGCGTTGGAATCGTGATTCTGCACCCAACATCATCAATTATATATCAATATGTGGCATGGTACTTGGAAATTCCCTATGATATGATTGTTCCTTATTTGACATGGCTAGATTGCTATCTTGATTCCACCTCCGTAAAGCAAGTGAAATCAAGGGGGGGCATATATCTACCCTCAAATTTTATTTCTAGTTTTATCTTGATCATGTCTTAGTACATGGTATTTTTAATCTTGGTGATTGTTTCATATTAAAAAACAATTTTGGGGGATGGTTAAGTTATTTTTCCATTAGGTTAACCTTAAACCATGTTCAACTTAAATTTGGAGCTAAAAGAGATGATTTTGTTATTCAATTTGGGAATATTTCTTGCTTCAAATAGTTTTATTAATAGGGTTAATTTAAAAAATCCAAGGGTGAATTAAAAGTAACTTGATCAATTTGGAATAGTAATAGGAATGATTTTCAAAAAAAAAGGGTGACTTACAAATAGAATAATCAATTTGGAGCAGTAATATGATGATTTTATCCCTTAGAGGTGATTTGGACTAGTATTGGGGGAAATTTTGTCCTTGATGGGTGATTTGTACTAGTAATAGGGGTTATGATGCAAGAGCATCCGCGGTTGACTAGCAATCTTGCATCAACCAAAATAATATTTTAATTCAATTTCCTAAGGTTTTGTAGGTAATTATCTTGGTGAGGTGATTTGAAAATTTATATTAAGTTAAACATTAAATAATTGCCCTTTTTATTATTTTGTTGCAATTTTGGGGTGTGGAGACAATTTAGGGGGATTTTGATAATTGTCTAATATTGAAAAAAATTGGCAATAAATATTCTTGGGAGTGGATTTGGAGGGATTTATAAGTTTTAATTATTCATTTAAAACTTTCTAAAAACATTCATGAAAAAGTGGGCACCCAAGGGGAGTTGGCAGGAGTTACATTGGAAACTACCCTAAAATCTAGGAATGGACTCCAATTTTGGCAATTTTAGTGGGAGTGGATTTATTAATGAATTTTTAATATTATGGGATGTTTTTGGCATTGAATTTTGGATGTTTCTTCCCAACTTGGTTGTGGATTTTTGTTGGAGAAGCTTTGGGAGCCTAGGACTTGATTTTGGTAGTCATTCTTGGCTAGATTGTGTAGGTTGTTGTTGCAGGTGTGGATTTTCTCAGAGAAGGTGGAAAGGATGTTTGGTTTCAGGTTTGAAGTTGTGTGGACAGCAGCAAATATATTTGAAATTTGTTGCTTTATTGCAGCAAGAACTTCTCATTGAAGATTGCATATTAAAGAAACTAGAAGCTACAGGAAGGGGATAGATTGAAGGAGGTCAATTTGTGATTGATCTTTGTTGTTTGTAATAGACTTATATCAGTCTTATTTCAGTTTTTAATGGTTTATATCAGCCCATATGGTTGTATATGATGCATTTTCATTTTGGTAATAATTTCCATGTAATACGGAGAAAAGTTGAATAGTTAATTAATCAAACTATTTGCAGAATTTTTTGTGTTATTTCAAACAATTTTTGAGTTGAATCTTATGTTGTTGGGAGTTTTTGATTGAGGGTTGGATTTTAATTCATCAGGTTATTTGGAAATATTGAGTTATTTCCAAAGTTTTTTTGGAAAATACTATTATAAGATAATTAACCATTAGGATCTACCTTCCATTCTCGTCAACTTAATTTCATGTTTTCTCCATCTCCTCTTGTACCTTTTGTTGATTATACAGTGCATATATCACCTTGTGTGTGCTTAGTTGGTCTCTTATGAGATCTATTTTATCAATCATTTCTCCCTTGCAACAAATCACTCATGACTTGTTGAGAGAATGTTTTAATGATGTGAATTCATTCTTTTAGTTCATGTGTGTGTTTTCTTTTATTATTATATTTGAGAAGGGTGAAGTTTATTATGGGATTTATTTATTTATATTTTGCATGAGCTCAAATATAACTAGCAAGAAAAATACCTTCTAGGTGAGAGATATAATATAAATGACTGTTATATTGTGAAATTAATTAATACAAAATGATAGAATAGAATGATATGACCTAAAGTTATATAGGAAAGCATAAACACCTAGATGAAACCCTAGGACAAACTAAGATCATGCAAAGTTTCTTAATTCTATGATATAATACACAAAAACTAAATGACCTAAGTAAGCTTAGCGAACAAGGTTTGAATAGTTTCTAAAGTGAAACTAGCTAGGTAATATAATCTATTCATACCAACACTCCCCTTAAGTGAAACTTAGGGAGAATGATAAAACATGAAAAGATACAAGGATGGATCCTATCTACAAGGTCATATTAGGTACCAATGTATACATAATTTGTTTACAATTAGAGTAAAGGAGGAAAAACCCCTCTCCAAAAGAGAGAAACATGAAAAAGTTAAGGAAGGAGGACTCAATATAATCCCCAAGGATTACTTCTACCACAAGATATAAAAGATGTTCTCCATTAGGAGAGAAAACATGTGAAGGAATAGGAAGCCTCCAAAATTTATTCTAGAAAGAGTAGGAATATGAAGAACACCATTGAAGCATGAATAAGATGCAAACAACTACCAAAAATGACTACTATAGTGTTAAAATTAGAGAAGCTCCTCTAAACTAGGATGAAGATAAGGATCAAAGAGACACAATTTTGCATGAGTGACCCAAATGACACTACTCAAATAATGATTAGATGGATCAACAAGGAAACAATACGACAGTTAAAGATATAGGTGGCACATTAACCTACATGAGTAACTTTAATGACGCTACTCAACCAATGAACATATAATATAAAAAATATATAGGTGCTAATTGTATCAAGAATATTGATCAATTGAGGATGGAAGTTCACCTCCATAACTAGGAATACAAGAGTCTCTATATGGTATGTTTTCCATCTCATCAAAATGCACAAGTAACTATACATTACATATGCCTAGTATATAGGGACAAAACAAGATACATATCTCAATCCAAAGTAAAACCAAGGAAACATCAACACCAATAGTATGATACCCTATAATAATAATAATGGAGAGGTATGACATGTCCAATAAATTTGTGTATCCTAATTTAGTGCAAGAAAGAGAATAAGCAACATTAGAAGATGCATAAGATAGTACTTGCAACTAAAAATGGTGTGCAAAAGTAAGGCACAATTACATGAAGCTAGATAAAGTTATGATTGTAAATAATAATGTGCACACAATAAACATCCCATGGAACTTTATAAATTAGTGTGATTAAGATAATGACACATGTTCCTTACTTCAAATAACATGTTCTAGGAACAAGGGCTATTCGCAAATAGCCTAGGTGATTTGATCCCTTAAGGTTGATTTGGAAATAGCGAGTTGCTACTAAGTTTTTTCAAAAAAATCATAAAATGGAATTGACCCTTGTGGTTTACCTTCCATTCTCTTCAATTTAGTTTTATTTTTTCCATTTTCTCTTAAATCTTTTGTTGCTTCTATAATATATTTTTTCTTTTGTGTGTGTTTGGTCTATCTCTCATGAGATCTAGGTAAGTAGTCATATCTCCCTTGTGACGTGTCACTCATGACATTGAGATTTTTTTTTGGTAATGTGAATTCATTATTTTAGGTTATGTGCATGTTTTACTGTAGGCTTATATGTGAGAAGGGTGATATTTAGTATTATATTTAGTCCTTTTCATTATTTTTGACCTTGTGATGTGAGTGGTGCACTTTATCCTCAATTGTGAGGAAACTCTATCTCCTTTGTATTTTATCATTTTTGTGTCAACCATGGTGATCTTGTGAAGTCTTATGCTATCGTTATTCTATATTTGTGGTGGTTAACCTTGTTTTTGGATTGTGATGTTGTTCTATGTCAACAATATCATTGTGTGTGAGTATGAGTTTGGCATATGTATGTCATAATTGTAATCCAAAAAAAATGTTGGTTCATCTATTTATTTGTTAATGTCCTAACTTAAATCTTGGGAAATTACATAACAAGACTTGTTTTAAGATTTATTTCACAATTTCTCTCTTTGTTAAGTTTGGAATATAAATCTTATTTCACGTTCTTTAAGCCTTTTATTATATAGATGTGTATTTTTAATAGTAATATAAGATATTATGACTACCTCATTTATATTATACTTTTGTGTTATGTATGGATGAATATTTACATTCTACATTATTAGTAATGTGTTTATTTTTATATCTATAGATTATTGATTCATCTCTTACATTTCATTCTAATGATAGCTAGAGAATACCTTAATCTTGACACATCGACCTTTGTTAGATTAGGATTTATTTTCATGTACTTCTCCCTTTTCTCATTTCTTTATCAAGTGATCAATGAGATCCAATTAAAAATGTTACAAGGAGTTATACTTCAAAATTTTGGAGCTCATTTTGTAAGTCAAGTACCAAATTCACAAAACTCCCATTATTGCACTCTATTCATGACATTAGTATACAATACATCTAGAATAATCATTAGATGAATATAAAATTTAGGTGACAATAGTAGTTATTTTTTTTTTTTTAGACTGCAGGAATCGGGTAGCATGACCCCCTATAAACTGCAGGTGCGCCTGGTAAACTTTTTAACGTGACCGGCGGCACTGGTGCGACACGCCCTCCAGTACCACGGGGATGGGGGAGACTAGAACTTGTGACCAACCTCCTGCTACAGGAAAGATTTAGCCAACCAAGCTAGGGCCCCAACCCTTACAATAGTAGTTATATATGAATATTCAAATGTGAATAAAAAACATACATAACCACACACACAAAGATGCAACAAAACTACATTGTGGAGAAATCATCAACTAGGTAGAAAAATTGAGGAACAATGAACTATCTCCTCATGGCACTAATTCATAGTCATACATTTGTACAAGAACTAAATCATAATTATGTTCATTTTTAGACTATCCTAAAATAGTTCATGACTTACGAACCTACTTGAGATAGTGGAAAATGAAGGATAATAGCTCCAATTTAAGATTTTTTATCCACTTATAGTAGTCCATAATTTGTTGCGCCAATCCCACCAATAGTATGCAGCCTATGATAAAATGGGAGACTCAAAGGAACATTCCTTCACACTTGAAACAACATGTTATATCTTCCATCAACACCCTCTCTACCAACTATTCTCAAATAATCACTTAACTTCATTGCTTCAACTCTTTGTGAACCAACCAACTCCGTATAGTCCTAGCAATTTTTGCCACTTGCAAGATAGCTTGAATAGTCATAATTTTCCTCTACCTAATTCCTATAATAAAGATTTAATTTTGTCTTATGCTTCCCCTATTTCTAATAATCTATTAGTATAGTCCAACAAAAAATCCATTGATGGATCTTACTATTAGCCAACCTCTCAACTCTAGCTAACACTCATGCACATCTTTCAAATGGCTCCAACAATATGGATCTATTAATTTTACACTCTTGTCTCCTACAAGATCTCTCTAAATAGTGTGTAACTTTAAGAAATACTAATATTTCTTAGCCAAGAGGAATCAACTCAATTCAACTATTATTCAAGAAAATATTCACTTTGTTGTCTCTTTACCTTCCAAGAATCAATTGTGACATAGGGGTGCATGTGAAATTCCATGATTGAAAAAACTATTTCCACCATATCTCATGTAAATGATCACATACAATGGAATCACCAATAACATGTACTAGGTTCACAAATAAATTTATTTCGAAAAGAGAATAACTTTTTATCACCAATAATCATAACCAACACCCAAGGAAATGAAACTAGTTTCCTATGTCTCTAAAACACTAATAAATTGTCCCTTATGATAAACAGCCACCAAGAATTATGTTTGTTTCCCTAAAATTTCCCAACATATGATAACAATAAATATGATCCCTTTACAAATTCAAATGACCACCACAAAGAAACAAAATTACCTTCTCAAATTCATGTGATTGTGTAACAACTAAGAATAGTTACACAACTACAAACTCTTGTACAACTACTTATATATTGTACAACAACTAGGCTAAGTTGTGTAGTGACTATAATTATGTTACACAACTAAGATATATTGTGTAACAACTAATTTAGGTTGCACAACAACTATTAAAAGTGATCTAAAGGGGGAACCATCAAGATCCAAACTTCCTTTTTTAATAGGAGCACATGGGTTGGAATAGAATAATGGAAGAATGGATGATGAGAGTTGGTTGAGAAATATTTTGTGAAGGAATAATGAGGAATTTTGGATATGTGATTATGGGTGAGGAAAAGGGTAATAATAAGAGAAATGTGAGATGAACGTGGTTGATGGAGGGTTAGGAATGCCATGGGAGTAGACATAGAGGAAGTAGTATTTGGATGAAAAAAGGTGTGATGAAGGAGCATCCTTGAGCTTTGTGGAAATCATTTATCAATTATGTTAACATTTGAGGAGATTTGGCTAAATAAAATATTGTTAATTGGTTTGAAAGTATCTATAGGTTAATAGTTGTGTACAATTATGTATGTTTCCATTTGTGACATGTTATTTGGGGTTCATGCCAACAAAGGAATATTTGTAAGGATGTATATTGTGTACCACATGGAGGTTCTCCACCATCTTACCATTTCTATTTGGATTTTTTTTGTATTTGGCCAATATGACACATTTCATGTGGTATTGGGATTCTACCACCTTGGAGCCAATGTAGGTCATAAAGGAGGCTTAAGAATATTATTTATACAAGATTGATGATCATTTAAAAATAAGAAAAGAGGTAAGGAGGAACTAAAGATAGACTATGAGATTTGTGATGGAGGTTATGAGCAAAGAATGAGGAGTATGATGTGGAGTATAATCTTGAGGAAGACTATAAACAAATATTTTGGCACCTGAATGCTTTATTATCCTTCTAGGGTTTTTCACCTAAAAGGATAAAGATTGGGCCATAATGAGATGATCTTTATTATACATTCAAAGATGGATGTGATGTGGGTGTAATGTGCCTAGATGAGATGATCTAAATGCAAAAAATGAACAAAAACTATTGATTATGCATGCAAAACTAAGAAATATGAAGTGCTGGAAAACACAATGTTGTATGCAAACATGAACTAGAAACATAAAAAAACAAGAACATAATTGAATGA
>VDFB02000017.1:289978295-290068378 GCA_007258455.2 Sequoia sempervirens
ACCACCTCATGGTCAATTTTTACAAAGGAACTCCAAGTACAATATAGCAATAGCATGACAGACAACTTCTTCAGCCAGTTGGCTAAACTTCAACAAACAAGATCAGTTAAGGATTATATTCAAGAATTCCAAAATCTATCCTTAAGAGTGGATAAAATTATAGAGGAGAACTTGAATGATTTATTCTTGGGTAGTCTCAAGGATCACATTCAATATGAGGTACACATGTTTATTCCTAGCTCTATAAACGAGTCTTTTATCTTAGCACGCGGTAGTGAGAAGTATTTGATCTCCTAAGAAGCAGTGGGCTAATATGACAAGAGAGAAAGGATATTCAGCACAACCTACTAAGTTGACTCCACAAAAAATTGAAGAGAAAAGAGCAAAAGGCTTGTGTTTCAATTGTGATAGCAAATACAGTCGAGGAAATAAATGTAGTGAAAAGAAATTGTTTTATATTGAAGGTCCCAATGAGGAAGAAGAGGAAGAACCCATACTAGAAGATGAAAGGGAATCAAATGAGGAATCACATGATTCTCAACCAATCATTTCTTGTCATGCACTTTCAGGTTTCAGCGCTCCACAAACTCTCAAGGTGGTGGGGTTCCCAAAGAAGCAGAAGGTACCGCGGTTGATCGAATTCGTGTAGTACTATAATTTCATCAACAAAAAGTTAGCTACTCGTCTAAATTGTTTCATATATCCACTTCCAAAGTTTCAAGTTTTGATTGCAGCATGGTGGTGTTAGTTGTTCGGGGGGGAAGCATGTCATAGCATTTTCACCATCCATGGGAGATTATCAACTTGATACCCCAATGTATGCGATCTATCCATGGGTGCAACAGACATTGTTTTGGGAGTACAATGGCTTACTACATTAGGAACAATTGAGATGAACTTCCAAGAACTATTCATGAGATTTCAATCAGAAGGAAAGCTAGTAGAGCTAAGGGGGTTGAAGGAAAATCTCCACAAATGGTAAGATCTCATCAAATGCAAAAAGTTTCTAAGAAAGGAGTGGATGGATTTGTAGCCCAACTATGTTCATTAGAAGTCTCAATCTAATACTCCTACTCATCCAGATTTGTAAGCTATAATTGATCATCACTCAGTTGTTCTTGGAGATATGCCTAAAGGACTTCCTCCTAAGAGGGATCATGATCATGCCATATAGTTAGTCCTAGGGAGCCAACCACCTAACATCAGGCCTTACAAGTATCCACACATAAAAAAGAGTGAGATAGAAAAGATTGTTGAAGAGATGCTAGAGGCAGGAATCATCGTGCATAGCCAAAGTGCTTACCTCTTTCCTGTGGTAGCTGGAACATAAGAAGGATGATACTTTGCACATAAAAGTCCGTGATTATAGAGTGTCTAACATGTACACCATTAAAAGATAAGCCTAATCTACCATTGATGATTTGCTAGATGAATTTAAATGGTTTATGTTTTTTACCAAGTTAGATCTTTAGATCCGGGTTATCACCAAATTTGGATTAAGGAGGAAGATATTCGTAAGACAACATTTTAGAATCATGAGGGTCATTATGAATTTTTGGTAATGCCATTTGGTCTTACCAATGCACCATCTACATTCCAAAGTTTGATGAATTCCATTTTTAAGAAGTTCTTGAGAAAGTTTGTATTAGTATTCTTTGATGATATATTGATTTATAGCAAGACTTGGGAAGAATATTTGCAACATGTGGACCAAGCATTACAAATATTTGAAGATCATAAACTCTATGCTAAGCCATCCAAGTGTGCTTTTGGTCTTACAGAGTGGTGGAGTATTTGGGACACATAGTTTCACATGAAGGAGTAAAGGTGGACCCTAACAAAATTAAGGCTATCATGGAATGGCCTATTCCAAAAACCATTAAGAAATTGAGAGGATTCTTGGGATTGATAGGGTACTATAGAAGATTTGTGAAGAATTATGGTAGTATAGCAGCACTTCTCACCACTCTATTGAAGAAGGATTCTTTTCATTAGAACAAGTTTGCCAATACAACATTTGAGAGATTGAAGGAGGCTATGTGTACAACTCCGCATTCCACCTCTAACTCACCAAGGAATTCATCGTGGAATGTGATTGCTCGAAATGGGATAGAGCAGTTGCTCATGCAAGAAGGTCAACCACCGTTTTTCGTAGTCGTCAATTAAAAGGCAAGAAATCAATCCAAACCCGCCTATGAGAAGGAAATGCTAGTAACACTCCATGCAAAGGAAACAATGGCTGCCCATCTATTGCAGACATTTCAAGGTTAAGACAGATCATGATAGTCTAAAATATTTTTTGGAACAACGACTATCTTCTGAAGAGCAACAAAAATGGGTCACTAAGATGTTAGGATATGACTTTGAGATTGTATATAAGAAAGGGAAAGAAAATATTGTCGCAGATTCACTGTCAAGGAAGGATGAGAAAGATGAAGCCTTATTGTGTGCCCTTTCAATATTATAAGCAAATTGGGTGGAGGAAGCCAAAGCAGAGTGGAAAAATGATGTTGCGACAAGTAATCTCATCGAGCACTTAAAAAGTGATCCTAGTAGTTCAGATAAGTTTTGTTGGAAGGGAGATACTCTTTGGTATAAAGAGCGTTTGTATCTCTGCAAGAATTCCAACCTTAAAATCAAGATTCTCACAGAGTTGCATGAGTCTCCAATGGGTGGTCATTCAGGATTTTTGAAGACATATCATCAAGTCAAGCAGGATTTCTTTTGGGAGGGGCTAAAGGGTGATGTTCAAAAATTTGTGGCTGAATGTTTGGTGTGTCAAAGGTATAAAGGGGAGACAATTAAGACACTAGGTCTCTTGCAACCCTTATCTATTCCTAGCCAGCGTTGGGAAGAGGTATCCATGGACTTCATCACAGGGCTTCCCAAATCTAAAGGTCATAATGTCATCATGGTGGTGGTTGATCGACTCACTAAATATGCACATTTCATTGCATTAGCACATCCTTTTACAGCAAGTGCAGTGGCTAAATATTTTTTGGAGAATATCCAAAAGCTACATGGTACACCTAAATTTATTGTTAGTGATCGTGATCCTATCTTCACTAGTCACTTTTGGAAAGATTTATTCTCATGTTTGGGTACTCAATTGGCTCTTAGCTCTTCATACCACCCTCAATTAGATGGGCAAACAAAGGTTGTTAATAAGTGTTTGGAAGGATATCTACATTGTTTCACTTCAGAGAAACAATCCCAGTGGGTAGATTGGCTACCACTTGCATAATGGTGGTATAACACTTCTTTTCATAGCTCATAAAAAATGTCTCCATTTTTGGCACTTTATGGATATCATCCTCCTTCCATCACATCATCAATTAAGGTGTCCCCAAGAGTTCAGGTAGTAGAAGACCACTTGCTTCATCAACAACAAGTACTTTCAGGACTCAAGGAGAATTTATCCATGGTACAAAATCAAATGAAACAACAGGCAGACCAACATTGTAGTGAAAGTGAAAGTTTCTGTGTCAGATTGGGTCTTCAAGGACATGCACTTTATAAGAAAATCTCACTCAAAGCAGCAAAGAAAGAATAATAAGTTGTCTCCAGTATTATATGGTCCATACCAAATCATGCAAAAAGATCGTAGCATTAAGCCCACAAGCTTGAGTCACACCAACAATAAAAGATACATCCAGCTTTTCATGTTTCGCTTGAAGAAGGTAATTGGGCATAATATTCCCACTCAAAAACAACACTTCCTAAGCTAGATGAAGAAGGGAAGAATCATTTGGAACCAGAAAAGGCATTGGTCAAACACCGCACAGCAATGAGGAATAGAACTATCACCCAGTATCTCTAATTCAATGGAAGAAGTTACCGCCTGAAGATGCCACATGGGAAGACTCCAGGAGTTCATTCAAAATTTTCCAACTTTGATTAGTATCGAGGACAATGCTTCTTTGAAGAAGGGGGTACAAGCAATACCTTAATATTATTATTGTACATCGGGTTATGAATAGTCGGCTTGTATTATCTTAACCTCCTCTATTAAGTCATATTATCATTAGTATATTGTTATTTAGTTGTTTAGGGTCGGCCTAAGTCTTATATAGGTGTGTCTTAAGTCGCCTAGGTGATATCCTTGGCTAAATAGGTATATATAGGAGGTTGTGAGTCTTATTTCATCATCAAGTGTGAAGTGTGTTCTCATTAGAGATATTTGGAGGTTTTCCCCCTCAAAGTGGCTTGTTATTCTTAGTTATTATCAAGTATTTGCAGCATATTTCATATCATATTCTTCTATTGTGCAAGTTATTTCATAACACAATTACTTTAAAGTAGCAAATGAAAAATGCAAAAAGAAACAAGACATGAGAGCCAAGTTGGAAAGCCCCTATGCCAAGTCATACGTTTCCAAGTAAGGTTGTGTCATGTGAATGACAAGAAACAAAAGAAAGAGGGGTTTTCCCCAAGAAGAATGACACAAAGAGGGCGAAAACAAAAGAAAAAGAAATCCATTTTGGGTCAACATGGAAGAGAAATAGGATGTCTCAACGCTTTGCATCATCCCCAAAAGGAAAACACAAGCAAAGAAAAAATGATTAAAAAGCAAACGAAAATGGAAAAAGCTTTTGGGTCAACATGAAGGAGACATTGTGGTCTCAATGCCTTGCATCATCCCCAAAAGGAAAAAAAAAGTGAAAAGGAAAAAGAAAGATCTTTTGGGTCAACATGGAAGAGACATAGGGCATCTCAACACTTTGCATCGTCCCCAAAAGGAAAACACAAAACAAAAGCGAAAAGGAAAAAGAAAGACCATTTGGGTCAACATGGAAGAGACATAGGGTGTCTCAACACTTTACATCATCCCCAAAAGGAAAACACAAAACAAAAGTGAAAGGAAAAATAAAAAGCGATGTAGGAAATATAGAAGAATGAAGGTACAAATAGAGGAATTGCACAAAGAGAGGGAACATCAAACGTCACGTGACGGGGGAACACGATACGCACATATAAACTCAAAACAAAAAAGAAATTTTTTTTAAAAGGCTAGCAAGGAAAATGCAAGTCAACCATCTAACAAGTCATTTGCCTCCCAATTATGTTTGGAAGGTGGACAACTGGCTAAAGGGACAAGTGCAAGATCTAAACTAGGGGAAGTACCAAGTTCTACACTTGATGTAGGAGTTTTGTCATTTAAGCTCATGGAAGAGGAAAATAATGTATTCAGATCATTATGCAACACTTCGTCAATTTTAGTTATCTCATCATCGTCATCCATATTAATTACAACTATAGGATGAATGACAATGTCCAATGGCAGGTGTATTATGAGTTGTGGTTGTTGTATTGGATTGTATTTTTGTGATTAAGGAGGTGGATCGTCATGCATTGCTTCTGTCAAATGTAGATGTTGATTTTCTTTGTTTTCTTTGTTTTGTAACTGACGAGCAAGGAGACGACATCGACGCCTATGCTCCTGAGAACCTTGGTTTCTTTTTATTCTATTTTGAAGTTGTGTTGGTGTAAGAGCGGGTTGATCCACCATAGGATCCTTTTTTTCCCTAAGGGGAGGAACATAAGGAACCATAGGAGGTGGTTCAATCACTTTCTCTTTTACTTTATAAACGTGTTTTATGTGAGGGGGAATGATGGGGTTGGTTTCATTATCTCATGTGTGTTTGGATGATGAAGGTGAAGTGTTTATTGTTGGTGGATTTGGATTTGTTGGTTTAGGTTTAGGTTGAAGCATTGTCTCATCTAGGATGGGAGTGTCAGAGGTGGACGGGGATTGGTTGCGGAGGGACAATTCAAAAATTTACTTTGCTTTAAAATTTTGGTAAGCAATGAAAAAGAAATCATTGCGATGCATTATGGGTTCCATGGGTTCTGGACAAAAGGCTTCTAAGGAGAAATTTCCTTTAGAAGACAAAGGGTTGAAGCCACTATGGTGAACGGTGAATATGTCATCGTCAAGCAAAAACTTTAGACATTTGTGTATGACTGAAGGGACAACTTTCATCGAGCAAAGCCATGGATGGCCTAGCCACAAACGAAACTGATCTGATTGTGGGATGATAGAGAATGTTACATCCACTATCTTAGGTCCTATCTGTAATGGAAGGATGATCGATCCTATCGTAGGGCACGTAAAACCATTGTGTGTTTTAATCCATGCCCTTGGTTTGTCATAATCATCTTGATAAAGATCATGTAATACCAAAAATTCCTCAATGATCACATTATCACCACAGGTGGGATCTATAAGTATCCCATTAGTGGGCTTATCATAAATACGACCAAAATGTAAACAAAGATTTTGGCACCCGAATGCTTTATTATCCTTCTAGGGTTTTTCACCTAAAAGGATAAATATTGGGCCAAAATGCAATGTATACATTCAAATATGGATGTGATGTGGGTGTAATGTGCCTAGATGAGATGATCTAAATGCAAAAAATGAACAAAAACTATTGATTATGCATGCAAAACTAAGAAATATGAAGTGCTGGAAAACACAATGTTGTATGCAAACATGAACTAGAAACATAAACAAACAAGAAAAAAATTGAATGAAATTGAATGAGGTGCACCTAGAAACTAAAAGCACAGGTTGTGCGATATGCGTTAGGTCATTTTTACATGTCTACACTAATATAGTGCAAAAAAAGTAAAATGAGCTAATTGTGGATTATATTTATACAAATTTCAAGAATTGTATAGTAATGTGTTATTTTTATTATGTGATGTTGATATTTAACATATATTTATGGATAATTTACTTCTAATATTTGAGATCCAAGTATTTTCTATGCCTTATCATTCATTTTAAGATTTATGTGACATTATATATATATATATATATATATATATATATGTGAGTGTACCTTATCAAAGGGTCATCTTTGATATCAATATATGTATCACCTTCCCCTTTTTCTATGGTTCAGCATAATTATCACATTTAATAAATTGGGGAATGATAATGTACCTAATGATATTAATCTTGATGTAATTTTAAAACTAAAACACTTAAGATAATTTGCTATATTGGAAGAGCCTCTACAAAAAACACTATAACAACTTTTGAAACATAATATTATTACTTTAAATTTAATTAAACCAATGGATATGTCTAATATAACCCCAAATAGAGCTCAAAGTTTGTATTCTTATCATCATGTAAATAGAAATTTAATAAATATATTTATTGTATTCAAACATAAATTTTAACATCTCATAGATAAAGGCCCGAGATAAACAAAAAGAACACTCATGAAATAATAACTACCCCACTTGATGAGGTTAATAGTATGAACATGAATGAGGTATATCAATAAATATATCATAATGATGTGGCAACATATAAAATAAGATATAAACTACCTAATGTGCAATAAGAGACAAATGACATAAAAAAGGAAAGAAAGGAGGAAGAAACACATAACCATTAAAATAAACTTTATGATTTCTTTTGGGATGATGAAGATGAAGACAATAATTATTATTTAAAGAAAAATGATTAAATATTTATCATATGGTTAGTTGTCATCCCTATAGAATACATCCATTCATATTGATAGTTTGGATCCCTCCTTTATCTTTTGTGTTTGACCATTTTTACTACAACATATTTCTTGTTCTTTTCACACATATTTTACATTTAGATATTTGGTTCCATGCATTTCCCTCACTTGGGGGTAATTTTATTTTTTCATTTTTCTTTTCTATTACATCCCATTTATGCTTATGCTTTACTTCCATTTTTCTTGGCCTTTTATTTTCCACTTGGGTTCTACACTTATCCTTATTTTCTCTATTTTACCATTTGGCTCTTATTATTTTATGCTTTCCCATGTATATTTATTTATTTTCATTTCATACTTACGCCTATACTTATTCTTTAGTATTTCTTATTTCCTATTGATCTCATATTGTTATAACTTGCTTGGTAGGGCTTATACATATAGCCAAAATTGATACATTACACTTTTTAGAGTCTTTATTGAGCCTACATTGCTCTATAATACTTTTAGAGTTGTAAGGAAGCTAAGGTATTGGAACAACTTCCTACACTAATGTTGAGAGGAGAATAATGCAAAACTTTTATAGATCTTTAATAGTTACATAAACTTAAACAAAAATAAACACAAATACCACAACACAATGATTTACGTGGGGAAAACCCTTTCGGGATAAAAACCCCACACTCCAAAATCCTCCCAATATATTACTCAGAAATCACAAAGATTACAATATACTTGCACAACAAGCTTCTCATAGGAGTATCACCACTCAAAGATCCAGAGGCAAGACGATTGTTGTCAAACTCTTAAAATACATCGCAATATGCAACCATAATACAATGCCCTCATAAAATAGGGTTTCCTTCTAGGGAAAGTCAAGCTAACAAAATATCAACCGTAAGATATGAGACATAATGATGAATGATCTAGATTTACAATAATAAAGTGTATATAAAATTTGGCTTCCAGGGGCGTTGCCCCTTAGCCCCTGCTGGAGCACGTTGCCCCCTGGAACCCCAGACGGAGGGATGATCCCCCTCAAACCCCTCATGGGAGGGGTGGATCCTCCCCACACCCCCTCATCATTGTCGGATGAACAATACTGTATGCATCAATAGTACCTTACGCAATTGCAAGGTTCAGACACATTTTCTCAACAAGAGCTTATATTTTTATCTTACATTACAATATCAATTTTTGAGTTTCTTATTGAGATTACATTGCTATATCACTCTTCTAGATAATATCATTCACATCTTGTGCATTCCTATTGTAATATCCTTAGTATTTGTTCTTACATTATTTCCCCATCAAATTTGAGCTTATCATACTATACCAATATATTAAGAGACAACATATATTCCATCTATATTATTTTTGCATTCATGGTTACATTCATACATTGGGGGAATCATGGCTTCCTCCACGCATTTCCCTTTTCCTATCATCCTACCTAGACCATTTTGTCCTTATGCTCTTCAATGCAAAATTTGGGGTGTATGCATATCCTAGTCCCCTATATAACTATACAAGTGTTTTTGGCCATTTAGGGTCACATCACCATTTTTTTTATTTTTTACCATGTCAGGGGAAACCTTATCTTCCTTGATGCTATCTTTAACTCATATGTGGTTACCATGCTTTAGCATTCTAGATGCTACAAATTATTATTACATGATATATTTATTATTGATATTTGTTTATAGGATTCCATGCATATCTCTAGAATATATTTACTCTCACGTATGGTTTTCCTTCTTAAATTCCTTTCATCATATGGATACTTCCAATTGAAGGGATCATATATTATCACTAGGTTCCTATGTTGAGTTTTGAATTAGTTGCACATGCTACAAAAATGCATTATTGTGACTAGATAGAGCATTATCACATGGCATACCATGTGCTCCAAAAACCTTTTCATAATATGACCACCAAATCAAACATACCATTTTCATTTTTCAATTAGTCAAAAATTCCTAATTTTACTAATTTCCTATTGTCATAAATTCTAAATAGTTAGCAATAACCTATTTTGTACCTGATTTCCACTTATGAGATAAAAATTAATAAATGTAATTTTTTTGTTTTATTTCACAAGTTCCATGGAGAGCACATACTAACTCACACACTTACACGATCACATATCGTAAGGTCCATTACTTTACATGAAATCATCTTAATATCTATCGAAGTTTGAATATTTATTTTAACTATATTTTTTTTGAATTACCCACTTTAAGATTCATGAACATTCTAAGATTCACATACACCTCAAAGTTGATGAAAAATTTAATGGTGGAATTTTCCTACCAATGCCATAAGATTTGGCCTATTTTGAGGACAGTACATTAATATGCAGACATATTGAAAAGTAGTACATATTTTTTTATAAATTCAAGTCCCTTTTTCTATACTATCTACTAACCCATTATACACTTACCTCTTACCCCATCAATTTATTTACACACCACTATACATTAACTCTATTTGCTTGTTTTCTAGACCTATGTACATGCATTTTTTGATCCACTCATCACCCACTTTGATTTTATGTTCCAAGATAAGTTTGTAGTCATGGGACATCCACATAGTCACAAACTTGTCCTTCCTAAACTCAATTTTTTATTCAAATTTAGCTCACTCTTGTCTCTACCCTTCCTATATAGGGTTGACTAAATATTTTTTTTTTCAATGGGTCTTTATGTCCTTGTATTTAAACGTATTCAATTCATTCATTCTAATAGTATAAAACATTAAAAGAGAAATCAATTGTGACACACTTGAATTTATTTCTCTAAATGAGTAAGGACTCTTTGTACTTCATTCTAGGGTCCTTTTCTATTATCGTTGAATTGTTCTACAATTTTTGTAAGGATTAAACTCAGAGAACCCATGTCCTTACAATGAAATTACAACCCCTCCAAGTTATTTTAAAATATTACTAGCCTTGTAGATATACAAAATATAGAAAAGTGGTACATGAGTAGATTATAGCTATAAAATGCAAAACAATAGATGTAGACTCAAAGGACTATTTTTTGACCTTAAATGTATCTCAAACTTGTGAAATTTTCTTTTGATAAAGCACATATACAATATAGACCCAAAATAAATAAATTAAAAACATTATTTATGAACAAATATTTGACAAAATTTATAATCTTAAATAAAATCACATTATTCTCAATCAACAAACTAAATATATTTATCCTCACTTTATTTCTCTATATTAATTACTACAAATTATTAAATTATCAAATGCTAAATAATATCATTAATTGTATAAATTAATAATGTTTATATACTTTGACTCTAATAGATAGAAAAGCTACTTTAATAGGTATAGATTTGACATAATTAATTAACAAAATAAATAAACTAACATCACTTTATAAAATGAGTTTTCTTTACAATTATATACATTAAAATAACTCAACAAAAGAAAAAAACTCTATTGATTTATTTTAAATATTAAAAGTATTTAGTTTTATGATATAATCTCTTACATAAGCTTATGTGTATTGGTCAGGCACTACATAAACATTAGATTTTAGAGGAGTGTATGTGTTTAATTGTGAAGAGAAAAAATAATAGAAGAAATTAAACTCCACAATAATAGTATGCTTCATAAACCTTTTCATAATATGACCACTGAATCAAACACACCATTTTCATTTTTCAATTAGTCAAAAAAAATTAATTTTACTTATTTCCTATTGCCATAAATTCTAAATAGTTAGCAATAACCTATTTTGTACCTAATTTCCACTTATTAGATACAAATTATTTACTGTATTTTATTTATTTATTTATTTTAGAAGTTTCATGGAGAGCACATACCAAATCAGTCACTTACACGATCACATCTTGTAAGGTCCATTACTTTATATGAAATCATCTTAATATCTATTGAAGTTTGAATATTTATTTTATCTATATTTTTGTGAATTACCCACTTTAAGATTCATGAACATTCTAATATTCACATACACCTCAAAGTTGATGAAAAAATTAATGGTGGAATTTTCCTACCAACGCCATAAGATTTGGTCTATTTTGAAGATAGTCACAAACTTGTCCTCTCTAACTTCAAATTTTTTATTCAAATTTAGCTAACTCTTGTCTTTACCCTTCCTATATATGGTTGACTAAATATAAAAAATTTCAATGGATCTCTATGTCCTTGTATTTAAAGGTATTCAATTCATTCATTTTAATAGTATAAAACATTAAAACATAAATCAATTGTAACACACTTGAATTTATTTCTCTAAATGAATAAGGACTCTTTGTACTTCATTCTAGGGACCTTATCTATTATCATTGAATTCTTAAACACATTTTTTAGGATTAAATTAAGAGAACCTGTCTCCTTACAATGAAATTACAACCCCTCCAAGTTCTTTTAAAATATTATCAGCCTTGTAGATACAAAAAATGTGGGGAAGTGGTACATGAGTAGAAGACCACAACTATAAAGTGCACAACAATAGATGTAGACTCAAATGACTATTTTACAACCTTGAATTTATCCCAACCTTGTGAACTTGTCCTTTGATAAAGCACATATACAATATAGATAAAAATATATATTTTATGAACAAATATTTGATAAAATTTATAATCTTTAAAAAAATCACACTATTCTCAGTCAACAAACTAAATATATTTATCCCCACTTTATTTCTCTATATTAATTATTACAAATTATTAAATTATTAGATACTAAATAATACCATCGATTTGTCTAAACTAATAATATTTATATACTTTTATTCTAATAGATACAAAACTACTTTAATAGATATGGATTTTATATAATTAATTAACAAAATAAATAAATTAACCTAAACTACACTTTATAAAATGAATTTTCTTTACAATTATATACATGAAAATAATCCATAACAAAAAAAAATACTTTATTGCTTTATTTTAAATTTTAAATATTAAAAATGTTTAGTTCTATGATATAATCTCTTACATAAGCTTATGTATATTTGTTAGGCACTACATAAGCATTAGATTTTAGGGGACTGTCATGTCTTTAATTGTAAAGAGAAAAAAAACAATAAAAGAAATCAAACTCCACAATAATAGTGTGAATGCAAGAAGAATATAGGGTTTAATAAATATAAAAGGAGAAAGGTTTCACACCATTTTAAAAGCATAATACTTAATTAAATATTAAAGTTGTAGCATAATACTTAATTAAATATTAAAGTTGTAGTGGTTAAGTATGACAAAGTAATTTTGTCTCCTTTGAATATATGATTCTTTCCTTACAACATTGAATTATATTGTCCCTTATATTGTCATTACCTACTACAACACCACCAAATAGTTTTTGAGGGAGAATAAGAATGTTGGGGTCAACCAAATGCCTTTTAAAAAAGATAAATAGTAATAGGAAAAGAGGAGACAAGAGGGAAAGTGGGTCTACAAATAAACATGTATGTATATTATAGTGGGAGTTGAGACAAAGCATTTTTTATGTGCACATTATAAATATCAAACATCTTTTTGCGTCAATATCAAGTGGAATAAGTGTCAACAAAATCATCACCTGTTTTTTAATATATAAAAATATAAATCTATAATTAAAACGACAGCTCTTTCATCATCACCTTGTTTTTTTATTAAAATTTATTGGAGGATTTTGGTGTTTGTAATCATGATATTAGTGCACAAATTATTGTTTTTTTTTTGGCTTAGAGTTAAAGTTTGTGTGGGTATCCACTTTGTCGCATTTATTTAGGACATCTTTTAGTCTAATGTTTTAAGAGTGTTGGGTCTTTGTGCTTAACAAGATTTAAACTTTATTCACATGATTTTTATGGATTGTTTAACTTCACCATTATAAAAATTCGACGAAAGGAGGGTGGTATTAATTGTTTTACTTGAACTCTTCTTTGCTTTCTTAAATAGTGTTCCTTAATTCTCATCTAAGCGTATTTTTCATGAACGTGATGATATCATAGTGTGTCTTTTGATGCTCTTATGGTGCTCCAAGCCCTTCACAAGACATTTTTCATGTATTTTATTTGAAATTCTCTTATTAGAAATTTATGATCTTGATTATCCTAATGATGCTTGCTAGGGACATTATTATATTATATGTTTTGAAGTCACCAAAATGACACATAGGAGAAATAATACTTTGCAACATCAAATAACCTTCCACGTAAGAGATAAACAATAAAAATGTTATATGTCAATAATGATGCAATGCATATAGAGGAATAATGTATAACAAAAACCTTGTATATATAGATAAGGGTGAGATATTGGATAACATAAGATTTTGACAAATGTCATAATCACATGAATTTGAACATAAAAAATAATTTCCTTAAGTAAATTTATCTAACTAGGTGTCAAAAGGACCTAGAAAAGATTATAGTTAGGTAATATATCCCATTCATAATGACATCCCCCTTTAAATGTAACTTAGGGAGGAAAAATAAAGAGATAAAGACTTAAAGATGGTTCCTAGCAACAAGGCTTGATGAGGTACCCATTTTTACCTTCCAAAACCACTGCTCCACCTTCTAGAAATGAATCTCACTCAAAATGCCAAGGTTGTCATCATCAAGTGAAATTAGTTCATCCACATGACTATAGAGGGTTTAAGGCCAACTCAATGAGAGTCACGGGTTATCTCTCCTACACTTTGAGCTCAACTTAAACTTAGGAGGGTGTTCCTAGAGGTTTGAATAAATCAAAGATAATCAAGGATGGTGGTAACTAAAACCAAATTGTTGATACAACTCTAAATATTTGTCACTAAACATGAGAGAAACTAGTTACCCTAATACCTCTATTAGTCAATTGATGCCCTCACCATGAGTGTGAGGCATAGAAAAGATACATGATTCACAAATATTTGTAAATACTATTCCTTGTAAAGGATAATTTCATGGATTTTCACATAACCATCTCACCTTTCCTAGTCCCTATAGTCTAGTAGATGACCCTTTTACTCTTATGGGTATGTTTGTTTGTTTGTTAACCCATCCTTTTCAATAGACAAATAATTGGTGTTCCTTGTTTTAGTTGGTTTTCCACTAATCCAAATCATCTGTGATTCTAGATCCTTATTATGTGAAATCCATAAATTACATTCTTCCTTGTGAGTTATGTTATTTTTAAATACACTTTAATTTCCTAGAGCATTTGGAATAATTTAATTGTTAAGTAGGAATGGTTTTATGCAATTTGGTTTAGTAGAGGAGCATTAGATTCTTCTTAAGTGAGTTTATTATGTTAAAATAAATTATTTCTATGAGCTTGATATACCATCTATGCCTTTGCACCTATATGAATTTCAAGAATGTTAGGTGATTCACTCAAAATGTCTAAATTGCATTATAGGCTAAAAGATGGTTTACTAATCATATGAACTTTATAAATATATTTATTTCATTTAACTTATTGATATGTTGAAAGTAAATTAAAAGGGTCGTGTAGTTTTACTTGAAATAAAATGCATAAACCTTTAGATATTTAATGCATAAATATTTTTTGGATGATTGCATTCAATCTTGTTTAATATAAAAAATGAAAACATCTCTTAGTGGATTGAAAAACATCTATTCTTGGAATTATCTAGTTCAAATGAGAAATGAGAGAAAATATCTTTATGATTTAGGGATTTTTATTAAAGGGAAAGAAAAGGTATTTGGGGACACTTCTTTATTTTTTCCTTTCTACTATGTGTGAGTTTTACTTTTAAAAGAACAAATCTTGTTTTTTTTAACTATTTAATTGAGAAATAGAAGATTGGAAAGGATTAATTGTTTACTGAGATCTTTCTTGAATTGGATTGCTTGGGTGAAGGATTGTTATGCTTTCTTTCTTGTAATTGAATTCCACCTCAAGAATCTCCATTTCAAAGTTTGTAATATATAGTGGTTCTTTTCTTTTATTAAGGAATACAATTTATTCATGTGATTTATTGTCTATCCATGTTCCACCTTATGTGAGTTGGAATATGACCTTGTTGGTTATGTGTTTTTGGATTTAAGATTTAAAAATTAGTATAGTTGTGCAAATTTAGTTGTAGGATTTCATAGTTTCTAAATATGTAATTTTCCCTAAAACTATGGTAAAACTTCTCAATTTTTTATGTAATGTGTTTTCATGACATTTTATAGTATGAAAATAAAGGGTACTATCAAAAATTCAATTGGATATTTTTCTAATTTTATAAATAAAAAAATGGTATAGAAACCCTAAAATATTCCTTGTAAAATTCATGCGAATAAAAATTTGTGACCCATAACCTATTTAGAGCAAGCGGGTATAATTAGGCTTTTTAATTATGAGATTTTAAGTTCAGTGAAAATTTAGTAAAAATATTGATGACCCTTAATGGTATAAACTAACATTTTTTTAGTTCTCGGTAAACTCTTGAAAAAGATAAAATGTGTAATTTAAAGTTCTTGATATGTGTAATGTCATAAAATTGCACCCCTTGCAATTTCACATAAATTCTTGCATTCGCTTTAGTCTTCACTCCCCTAGCATTTGTGTAAGCTCATTTTAGCCCTTGCATCAGCCATTTTCCCCTCTTAGGATGCTCAGGACCCCTTTTCAACAGCTATCCTTGTGCATCAACTTTGCGTCAAACCTTGTGCTTTTCTCGTTCATGTTGTTTTGTAGCGTGATGTGTTTGGACATTAGCATGCCACACGGACATCTGCGCACCGCACTAGTGTCTTGTGGCATTTCAACATTCAAACGAACAGTTTCATGCATGTTTGCCACTTTTCACTTACCTTTGTCGGTGGTAATGGCTCAGGATGCCTTATAACTGCCTGAGAAGCTTCTTTTTGCTTCTCTTCTCTCCTTAAAAGCTATCTTTTCAATTCATTTACACCTCTAGCTTCATTCCAGCTTCTAGCTTCTTCCCATCCTTGGCTCTAGCACTCCTCTCTTGTTATTTTGCTTGCACAGCTCAATACAGCTTGTTATAGCAGCTTCAAGCACTCTCAATCTCTCTTAGCAATACTCTTTGTAGCCCTCTTGGCTCTCGCATCTATCTCCCTTGCCTTATGTTTACTAGCATCCTGGGATTCCATATCCCCTATCAGTTGCATTCTCACTTTGTGATACGGGTTCTCCTCCTCGAACAGGGATTGCTTTTATCACTCATACTTGGTGGTGCGGGTTCTACTCCTGAAGCAGTTTTTTCTTTCACCACACGCTTTGTCCATTTCGATTACTCTCTCTTCCTATCTGGCTATCTATGGAGGTGGGAACACCAAAATGGGGGTTTGACTGAGGCAAACCCCTATACAGCCCCAACACTTTCTCCAGATCTTACACATGCAGGTGTTGAAGAAATTCACATTCTAGAGGCTTCATCACTTGTGTGGTTGTGAGCATTTCCTTTCTATCTCTTATTCTCTTTATCATTTCTACTTCACTTCATTTCAACTTTATCACATTTTGTTATTTTCTAGTAATTTTGAGGTTCTTAGTAATCGGATTGTGAGTAGCCATTAAGCCATTTTTTGTGATATTCTCGCTTTTTGGTCCGTACTAGATACCAGCGCGTCTCTAGGATTCCATCATGCCGCGTGGTCGTCTGTGTTCCGCGTTGTCATCCTTTGGCCGAGAGCCCATCAATCTATCCAAAAAATCTTTGTGACTTGCTCTTTCTGATTCTAGAACTTTCGCATTGTTCCTTGAGGTAGTTTAGGGCAGTTCGCCCTGTGAGGCTCTCTAAATGAAGAGAACTCATGAGTAGTGAATCCCCCCTCTCTAAATTTTGGTGAACCTGATGTGAAGAACATTTTTTTTCAAAAACTACGAATTTATTTACCCCTACTTGGTGGGGTCATAACTTTTGACTTGGTGCTCGGAATTCAGAACCGTTTGCACCATTGGAAAGATCTCCAAGAGGAATAATTCAATCCCTAAAATGTCATGCCTTCAGCAGCCAAATTTTAGGGACTGTCACAAGTTTCAACCCCAAATTTTGCTCCAAAGGCCTCCGAAAATGCAAATTACTAGAACCTAGAAAATACTGAAAAAAAATTGGAAAATCTAGATTTTTGGTTTTTGTCAGTTCTATCACCAAAATGAATTTCATATCCTATTTTATTAGTTCAGTATTTGGTTTTATTCAAAGTATTAATTATGTTCCATTTCATGCATGTGATAGTGACTTGGATTTGCCCATGTCACTTAGTATCTTTGATCCTTCTCACGAAAGTCCTCTTGCTACGGAGGATATTTTGTTGCAGGAAGATGAAATCATTTATACCTTTCTTAATGTTACTCTATCTCCCCTTCATTCCAATGCAATCTCTTCTAGAAATATTTCATTCGTGAATGATGAATATCCCCTTCATTCCAATGCACTCTCTTCTAGAGACATTGTATTGGTGAATGATGAATCTCATCTTTGTTTTGATGCACTCTCTTCTAGAGATGATGCATTAGCGAATGATAAACCTCCTTCCACATTTGATCCCCGCTGGATCGATGTTGAGAATATATCTTCAAATAATAATTCTACTAGTTTTGATGAGTCTATAAATATAATCTATTTCTTTGCTACCCCTCAAAGGCCTAAGAGATCGGTTATTTATCTGACCCTAGCTACTCCTTCTCCTAAAAGGGTTTGTTCCATTAATGGTATTCCATTTGATAGTGATTCTCCTTATCTTTCTAAGGATCCCTCTTACAAAGTGGTAGCCCATACTTATGAGAATAGAATGAATAAAAATCCAAGTCTTCCTTCAACTCCTAAACCTACAACTAAAGCAACCGATGATTATGATCTTGTCGAGAAACTTTGCATTACTCCGGCTAAGATCTCACTGTGGGACTTGCTTCAGTTTGCTTCGATTTACCAAGGTATGCTTCAAGAAGCCTTGCAAGAGATCCTCTTGCCTTATTCCACTAGGCTGGAAAATGCTAATGCATTGATAGCTCATATTCATGCAGATTTTTTGAATATTACATTCTATCCGTTGGAATTCCCGCCTCCAAAAGTACAGAAGCAAGCGAACCCTCTAATGATTATAGTTAACATTAAAAACATTGGCATTAGACGTACTCTCGTTGACATTGGTTCAACACTCAATGTATGTAGCATTGATCTATTACCTAAGATTAATATTGATTCATCTTCTCTTAATGCTTCTTTTGTTGACATTTTTGGGTTTGATAATGTCGGTCGACAAGCCCTAGGCACGATAGTCTTGCTTTTGAAGTCGGGACCTATTACTGTACCCACTCTAGTATATGTTATGTCATAAAAATTACCATATAACCTTCTTCTTGGTAGAACGTGGATTCATGTTATGGGTGCAGTCTCGTCTACCTTGCATAAATCTATTAAGTTAATTTGCAATAATTGAGTAGTCACAATTAGGGCTAACCCTGAGGTTATGCACTTATGTGAGATGGCAGTTGTTGGTTAAGTTTTGATTGTGCCTACCCTTATTCCTTCAGTTTCTTCCAATATGTCGATGTTTACTCCAATAGTACCTACTACAAAGGATACTCTTGAGATAGATGTCCTTGAAGAAGATCCTTTTGAAGCAAGAAATCTTAAGTCTACTCCTTCCACCTCTTCTCAAGAAAATGCATGTCTTGGTGATGATTGGGGTTCTCTAGACTTTATAGAATCCTTTGTTGGAGAGAATAAAGTCAACCTGATCCACTTAAACCTTATGATAACATCATTCAAACCCACTAACAAAGATGGTTATTCTTCTGCATCGTGAGGTAATGTGAGCAACAGTTGTAATGTCCTTGATGTTGATCCTCCTTCTGATGAAGATGATTGCACTTCTATTAAAGAGGTTACTTTCGGTAGTCCTATAAAGAAGGTTGATGGTGATCCTGGAGAAGAGTATGATCCCCCTTGCTGGAATAATTCTCTCTATGGAGATCCTCCTCCTTTTTCTTCTACCTTTGTATCTTCTTCTTGTGAGCAGTTGAGTCCTTCTCCACAAGAGAAAGGGTTGCTCCCTGCTCCTCATCCTTTATCTAAACAAGAGTGTATGTTGTTGAGGATTCTTAAAGCCCACTTACTTACTCTTCCCCCTCCTACACGCAAGAAATCTCATGAACATGATAAAAGAAAAACATTATTTTTGTGCATACCATTGAGTGCTTGGCCATTCCACTAGTGAATGTAAGGCCTTGAAGGATAAAATACAACAACTTCATGATTCAGGTGTCATCACTCATTTATTTGTTGATGTACGTGCCTCTTTTTCAAATGACAAGTGATACTGAGGCTTGCCTCTATCCTATCCATTCTAATAATTTTCTCATGAGGTTCTCACACCTCCCCTCTATAGTATATTGCATGGTTCTCCTCCCCCATATGTTGGGGGCAGTGATAACTTGTTTTGGAGATGTGTGTCCTTCTTAAGGGCCCCCTCTCTTCTTGATGTATTTCAAATGAAGCGTCCCTCTAGTGGACCCCTTTCTCTTTTGAAGGGTTCCTGAGGGACTCCCTTTGAAAGTTTGCATCTCAAATGAAATCATTCACATCTAGCTTGGGGGAAACCTGACTAGACCTCGCTTTTCAAGCAGCGCATTCCTTGAGTGGACCCCTCTTCTTTTGGAGGGTTCCCAAGGGACCCCTTTGAAAGCCTTCCAATTTTTTAATAGTTTGTGTGACTGTCCACTTTATTACCTATGTGGCCGATGTGTTTCAGGCATGCTTTATTTGTGGGTAAACATGTCACTTTGCAGGTGTGCTTGTGAAGCCGCTCTCCAATTGAACTCTGCAAAGTCTCCTCCTTTGGGTTTCCTCCATCAAAGAGATCTTGGGAAATGCCTCCTTGTAGGTCTACGGGCCTGTAGGGTGATTTCATTGGGGTTTCCTTCATGTTAGATATCTTGGGGGATACCTTCTTGCAAGTCTGTAGGCCTGTAAGGTGCATACTTCACAGGGATTCCTTCATGTGAGAGATCTTGGGGGTTGCCTCCTTGCAGGTCTACGGGCCTATAAGATGCTTTCATCCTACAAGATTTTTCCATCATTGGTTTGTGGGCCTTCGGTGCACTTTGTTCAAGCTCTCCTTGGGTTTGAGGACCTGTGGAGCCATCTCTCTTGGAATTTTCATTCCTTTCTAGCTTCTCCCTCTTAATTTTTTTTCTCTCTTCTCTTCTCTTTTGTATATACCAGATCGAAGGTCTATATCTTCTTCATCCTAGGTATATTCCCTTCCTCTCTTAGTTTATAATTCTTCTAAGTGTTTTATTTCTTAATTTGGGGACGATGCATGGTACTGAGACAACCTTCTACATCGAGGTCTCTTTCACTTTGCTAACTCAAATCCTTTAGTTTTTTGTGTGCTAACATTGTTGTCTGGTGTAGGTTTTTCTTGTCTAATGCATTTTTTTTGTAGGTCTTCAACCTGGGGGCATGCTTCTTCAATTCAAAGAGTTATATGCTTCCTCTACAGTATCCTTTTTGCATAATGATTTTATTTATGTTTAGTATATTTCCTTTAGCATGCATATTAGCGTAGATTCATATGCCCGCTAAAGTGGGGGAAAAATGTAATGTCGTAAAATTGCACCCCTTGCAATTTCACATACATTCTTGCATCCACTTTAGTGTTCACTCCCCTAGCATTTGTGTAAGCTCATTTTAGCCCTTGCATTAGCCTTTTTCCCCTCTTAGGATGCTCGGGACCCCTTTTCAGTAGCTATCCTTGTGCGTCAGCTTTGCATCAAACCTTGTGCTTTTCCTATTCATGTTGTTTTGTAGCGTGATGTGTCTGGACATTAGGGTGTCGCACGGACGTCTACGCACCACGCTAGCGTCTTATGACATTTCAACATTCAAATGACCAATTTTGTGCATGTTTGCCACTTGTCACTTACCTTTGTCGATGGTAACGGCTCGGAACGCCTTGTAACCACCCAAAAATCTTCTTTTTGCTTCTCTTCTCTCCTTAAAATTTATCTTTTCAATTCATTTGCACCTCTAGCTTCATTCTAGCTTCTAGCTTCTTTCCATCCTTGGCTCTAGCACTCCTCACTTGTTATTTTGCTTGCACAACTCAATACAACTTGTTACAGCAGCTTCAAGAACTCTTAAGCTCTCTTAGCAACACTCTTTGTAGCCCTCTTGGCTCTCACATCTATCTGCTTGTGAACATCCTGGGATTTCATATCCCCTATTAGTTGCATTCTCACTTTGTGATACAAGTTATCCTCCTCGAGAGGGGATTGGCTTTATCACTCATACTTGGTGGTGTGGATTCTACTCCCGAAGCGGGTTTTGCTTTTACCACATGCTTTGTCCATTTCGGTTACTCTCTCTTTCGATCTAGTTGTTTGTGGAGATGGGAACACCAAAACGGGGGTTTTATTGAGACAAACCCCTATACAACCCCAACACTTTCTCCAGATCTTACACATGCAGGTATTGAAGACATTCACGTGCTAGAGGCTTCATCACTTGCATGGTTGTGAGTATTTCCTTTCTATCTCTTATTCTCTTTATCATTTTTATTTCACTTCATTTCAACTTTATCACATTCTATTATTTTCCAGTATTTTTGAGTTTCTTAGTAATCGGATTGTGAGTAGCCATTAAGCCATTTTCTATGATATTCTCGCTTTCTAGTTTGTACGAGACGCCAACATGCCTCTAGGATGCTAGTGCACTGTACTGTCGTTCATATTCCACGTTGTCGTCCTTTGGCTGAGAGCCCGTTAGTCTGACCAGAAAATCTTTGTGACTTGCTCTTTCTAATTCTAGAACTTTCGCATTGTTCCTTGAGGTAGTTTAGGGAAGTTTTCCCTATGAGGCTACTTGAATGAAGAGAACTCGTGAGTAGCGAATCCCCTTCTCTACAATATGATATTATTTTATGGGCATATGTTTTTTTACTAGAATTAAAATTGTGTAGTGTTTGGATAGTAGTATGATGATATCGTGCTTTTTTTTCTCTAATATGATTATTTTGAGAAAATATATAATTAACATGCGATTAAGGGTTGTTTATTGAAGTGTGATTATGCATTGAATTCAAATTGAACTATATATCCATAGTTTGTTTCTTGCATTGAATGGTGTTCTCAAAATCATGTGCAACTCTTGTGTGAACTTTGGGTGCCTTTTGTGGAACCCTTGTGTCTATGTGAAAATTATCTTGTTAGTGGAGGGAAGAAAAGTACATGGAAACACTTCATATACTAATATTGAATGAGATGTATGTGCACAAATAAATAACCTTTATAGCTATAAAAAATAATACACAAAAATATACCATAACATATGTTTACGTGGGGAAAAACCTTTTAGGAGATTAAACTACAGTCTAAAATAGGATCCAATTATATTTTTAGAAACAAAGGTTACAATATAAAATCAAGGACATTCCCTTACAATATTAACACCAACATACAACTCTAGAGTAATTATGGAAACATAATAGTACTTGCAAATCGACTATGCATACTCCATCCCAAGAACCCAATTATAGGAAAATATCCAATCACAAACCAAGATTGGTTTATACAACTATATTCCAAATTCATGGGCCCAAAATTGGTACCCAAAATGGTTTTTAGAATATTCTCATATAACTATTGTAACTTGTCACATAATAGATATCATATGTATCTCCTCAATTTAGACACCCACTATGGTATATTAAAATGCATTCAAAGGTGCATATGATATTTATAGGTTCAAGAGATTTTTATGCCTTTACATGGTTAAATCTAGGGAATACAAAAATCTATTTTTTAATATTTTCATTTTAGTAATCTAAATTTTTGGAGGTGTTTAGAGCATTTTTGGCCCTTAGATACTGTAGGTGGTTATTCCATCTTTCAATAATACCTCATTTCATATATACTTAAGAATTTTAGAGTTCTTTCTAATACATCCCTTTGGTTTTAGATATGTAGGCTATTTGGAATTATGATCCTGTGATGAAGACGACACAACAATGCTCATCCCATCTCACACCCAAATTGTAAAATAAAGATTACAAAAGAGTCCATAAACAATAAACTCTAAAATTGATAATTTACATGTGCTGATTTAAATCGATTCACAATTGCACCAAATTACATTCAAATTTGAAAATAAATATCATTATTCAATCAAATTTCATGAAAGATACATTACAGCTACTTGGAAAATCACATCGCTCCTTTGCATTCCTCTTATTTTCCTTCCATCCCATATTCAAACTAGCATACTACCTTCTCTTTAAAATTCCAAAATTCCTCATTCTTCCTCACTATCCACTCTTCCACACACTCATTTTTATTTCCCTTCAAATATTTTTTTCATATCATATGGCATAAGTTACCAGCAGAAGTTAGAAAATGATCAAATCCCCAAAATCTTTAATAGTTTAACTTTGAAACTTTCACTAGATCAAATCTAGAATAAATTCTAAATTTTTCCTATAAAAATGTTTTCCATGAAACCTTACCAAACTCCTAAAACAATAATTTTTTGGTCGACGCAAGATTGTGGATTCATCTGGATGCTCCTACATCAAACACACCAAGTAAGAAATTTGTGAGCATGAGCTCACAAAGGTGGAGTTGAGTGATAGAATCGCCCTTCAATATTGTGAACAATCTATAGTGAACTCCATCGCTAATAGCCTAACCTCCTCTTCCAAATACTTCTTCTTCCTCTCTCCATGCCTTCCTCATGAAATGTCTTCACCGCAACTCAACCTTTACAACCTCCACATTGCATAGCTTGCAATCCATCTTTCTTTCATACCTTGATCCTCATGAAGATCCCACTTTGTCTATTATAATTTATCATTACCACAACACTTTCCTTGCTCTCAATCACTCAGCACTTCACACATTTTCAATGATACTTTTGATCTCCTCAATCACACTTTCTCAATCTATAGATTCTATCATAAGTTACCTCATGTTCAACAATCTTATTATGCACCCAAAGCCTCTTCTCACTTTCCTCTCCACTTGCAGGTTTTGGTGTGAACTGCCTCACAGTCGGTGCTTTGTCCACGCACTTAGAACCTCTATCTCTGATACCATTTGATGAATATGACACAAAAATGCTCATCCCATCTCACACCCAAATTGAAAAATACAGATTAAAAAAGACTCCATAAACAATAAACTCTAAAATTGATAATTTGCATGTGTCGATTTTAATCAATTTGTGATTGCACCACATTACATTCAAATTTGAAAATCAATATCATTATTCAATCAAATTTCATGAAAGATGCATTACAACTACTTGGACAATTACATCATTCCTTTGTATTCCTATGATCTGCATTCCATCCCATATTCAGATTGGCATACTACCTTCTCTTTAAAATTCCACAATTCCTCATTCTTCCTTGTTGTCCACTCTTTCACACACTCATTTTTATTGCCCTTAAAATATTACTACGATATCATATGGCACGACTTCCACCTTTGACTCTTATTCATTACAATCCCCTATCTTTAGACCCACATATGTTTTCACTACACTTGTTTTTGGCTCACTTCTCCTTGTGCAACCACTCCATTCTTCTTCACTACCATACCATTCTTAGTTGCAATCTAAAATTCAATCAATGCTTCCTCTATCGATTTCATCATTTGTAACCTACATATTTTGGCATGCCATGATGTTAAAATTTTAAAATCAACCAAAACCTTGACCCTGTATGTGGCCTTCTCAGCTCTTCATGCATCAATTCATAGGTTCCAATTTCTAATAGGCCTGCCTCAAATATCCCAAGGTGAAAATGCAAAGAAAAAAAACAAGACTTAGTTTCCCCTCAACATGGCCTTTATTTACCTTGAGCAACTTGCTAAATCTCCTTAACTTGTACCCACATCTCCCTTTATTCCTGGTGATTTCTGTTAGTTTGTGTAGCTTGGATAGGTGTCTCCATACCCAGAAATATTAATTAATTAATTAATTGATTGATTTCTCTAGAGACTTCTAGAAAGTGGTTAGTTAGAGTCTAGATAATCTTACCATCGATTGAGATTAAATCATGACCATTGGTTGCTTAATGAGAAGATTATAAAAGGGGATCAATGGGCATTTGAAGAACGCGTTCTTGAGAAATATTTTCAGTGATAGCAAACATATTTGTAGTGATAGCAAGGGTGCAGTGATAGCATTGGATACAACAACAGTTGAATTTCAGCAGGAAAAATTGAGGGAAGAATTTTTGGAGAAGAAAAATATTATTGGAGCTCTCCTAGTAAGATGCAAGCAATTTATGTAACTCTTGATTTGCTGAAGTTTAATAAAAATTCCTCATCTGTTGAACTGGTTTTCCCTTCGGGGTTTTTCCGAGGACAATTTGTCCAAAAAAATTGTGTTTATTGTTTTGCATTTTTTTTCTTTTTTCTTGTGATTTTATTTGTGAAATTGTAGTTGTGTTATTTTCAATATTTGTTGTGAATTAATTTTTAGTAGTCAAATAATCTGTATAGATAGGAGATTAATAATCATTAATTGCAATAGATTTTTCACATGGTATCAGAGTTGATTTGAGGGCAGAAAAGGCTCAGCACAAGCACAAGAAGGAAAAATCGAGGGTTTATAAAACCCAGTTTGACCTCTTCAGAATTATTTGGGTTTTACTCATCTTTTGAAATGGCCTTAGTAGGTTTAAGAGATCAGGACAAATTGGATGGAGCCTCAAATTTTGGTGTCTAGAAAGCCAAAATTTCATTATTGTTGGAAGAGAATGGTATCAAGGAATATGTGACCAATGTTGTAGTTGTACCTACAGATCAAACACAGCTCTTGGCATACAAGAAGGAAGAATCCAAGGTGAGGAGGCTAATCCTTGACGGTGTTAAGGACCATATAGTTCTGCATATCGCAGAGTTAGATATATTGAAGAAAATGTGGGACACCATTTTGAATTTGTACCAAAATGCTACCACTAATTGGAAGCTGATTCTCAGAGAAAAGTTAAGGAATACCTAGATGAATAAGGGAGAATACGTTACAAGTTACCTCACCAAACTTAGACTTGTCAAGGATGAGTTGGCAGCTATTGGAGATAAACCAGGTGATGACAAGCTAGTACGAATAGCCCTAAATGGGTTTACTAAGCAGTGGGATGTCTTTGTTCAAGTTATTAATGGACAAGACACCTTACCAAGTTGGGATCGACTATGGAGTGACTTCATTCAAGAGGAGCTTAGACTAAGTCTTGTCAGTGGAACCAATTGTAATAGTCATAAAAGTGAGGTGGAACAGGAAAACGTTGCCCTAGCAAGAAAAGGGAAAGTGAAGAAGGGGTCTAGCAAAGGATCAAATCCAAAAAGTGAGAAGAAGAAGGACTTGTCTAAGATTAAATGTTATGGCTGTCACGAGTTTGGCCACTATGTCAGCGATTGCCCACAAAGGAAGAAAAAAAAGAAAAAGGAAAGAAGCAGATGACAGCTTTAGCAAGTGCAGATGATCTTTCTAGTAGAATGGAGGATGATTTTGCACTCATATCTTGTATGGTTAGCTCAACCTCACAAGGTGTTTGGTATATAGATAGTGGGGCATCATTTCATATGACAAGAGTTAGAGAGTACTTCTTTAGTTACAAGGAGGAGGACATTAAAATCCAAATTTCTCTGGGGAACATGTCCAAACTCAATGCAGTTGGGAAAGGGACTGTTCTATTTCAAAGGGAGAATGGCAAGCTAATTCCCATTCATAATGTGTTGCATGTACCAGGCTTGGGCATGAATCTAATTTCCATATTTGTCCTTCAGGATAAAGGATACAATGTACTCTTTAGAGGGGTGCATGTGTTAATCAATCATAAGGATTGGAAATCACCCATAGCTATTGGAGTTAGGAGTGGTCGGCTTTACAAGTTATAGTTTGATACTCATAAGGAACTTATGAGCACCAGTAATCCTAGAGATCAAGGAGAGCTATTCCATAGAAGGATGGGCCATATACATCATGGAGCACTTAAATTGCTTCATGAGACAGTGACAGGTCTTCCAGAGGTGAGCACAAAGCATGATGATGTATGTAAGGGATGTTTGTTGTGGAAGTTTGTGAAAGAATATTTTCCAAGGAGTGACACCAAATCCAAGGGTGTTCTTGATGTAGTACAATCAGACATATGTGGACCAATGTCGATGAAGTCTCTCAGAGGATACGAGTACTTTGTTACTTTTATTGATGATTTCTCCAGGAAGACTTGGATATACTTCTTAATGACCAAGGATGAGGTCTTTAGTCACTTCCAATAGTTCAAAGCTCTTGTGGAGAATTTGACAAGAAGAAAGATAAAGGTTCTTCGGTCATACAATGGAGGCGAGTAGAAAGGGAAAGAGTTCCAAGAGTTTTGTACTAGGGAAGGAATCAAGAGAGAGTGGGCCATTCCCTACAATCCATAGCAGAATGGGGTTCCTGAGAGGAAGAATCATTCTATATCAAAGGCAACAAAGGCTATGTTGTATGACCAGGATATGCCACGTTACTTATGGGAAGAGGCATGCTATATGACAATATACATACAAAACAAGGTTCCACATAAGGTATTGGGCAAGATGACACTAGAGGAGGTGTTCACAATGAAGAAGCCAGATGTCAGTCACTTCAAGATATTTGGGAGTTTGGTATTTTGTCACATTCCAGGGCCTAAACGTTCCATGTTAGATCAGACTGCAGAGAGAGGGTACTTTGTGGGGTACAACAAAACCTCAAAGGCATATCAAATATTTATTCCATGGGCCAGGAGGATTATAATTAAGTGTGATGTCAAATTCATGGAGGACAAGGCATATATGAGGTCCAGAGATTTTTCAGCAGATGATTAGAGTGAGCAGCCAACAAAAGCTCCAAGGATTTTTTAACCACATCAAGGGCAGCGAAGCATGAGTACTATTACTAGTACAAGCATAGGCTCAGGTGTTGAGAGTTCATAGAGTATGGAGCAATAGATGTAGCCGATCCAAGAGATGCATCACGAAGACATAGAGGTTGATATTTTATCCTTTTCAGTTGGCAGCAGGAACCGTGAGGTTCAACAGACACATAGTGATACTCAAGAGTTTGTGGGAGCTCCTAGGACAAGTAACAAATAGAAGAGACAATCAGCTAGGTATAATGACTATATGGCATTATTCAATCAGTTGGTAGATAGTGAGCCTTCCAGCTATCAGGAGGTTGTACAATAGCAGGTGGGTGAGATGTGATGGTTAAGGAATATACCTCAATAGTGCATAACAATGTGTGGGAGGTTGTGCCTAGACTGACAAATAGGGCGGTGGTTGGATCATGCTAGATCTATAAGATCAAGTACAGTGTAGATGGTATCATTGAGAAATACAAGGAAAGGTTCATGGCCAAGGGTTTCTCTCAGAAAGAGGGAATAGACTATGAGGAGACATTTGCTCCAGTGGCTAGGTATACTTCTATACAAGTCATGATCTCACTTATAGCACAGATGGGATCACAGATCCATCAAATGGATATCAAGACAGTGTTTCTTAATGGTGAATTTGTAGATGAGGTATACATAAAACAACTAGAGGGCTTTGTAGCACACAATAGTGAAACCCACATGTGCAGATTGAAGAGAGCTTTGTATGGACTCAAGAAGGCTCTTGGGGCGTGGTATGAGCGCATTGATAGATACTTGCAAGGAATGGGCTTCGTGAAGAGTGAGGCAGATGCTAACCTCTACTACTTCGTGGTTGGGGTGAGGTTCTCATTCTTGTTCTATATGTGGATGACTTGTTTTTAACAAGTTCACTGTGACTCATAGAGGAGTGCAAGAGGAACCTTGCAACAGAGTTTGAGATGAAGGATTTGGGGCTTATGCACTACTTTCTAGTCATGGAGGTGTGGCAGACAGATGGAGAGAGTTTCCTTAGACAAGGGAAATACTGCATCAAAATATTGAGGAGGTTTGAGATGGAGAATTGCAGAGCCATGTCTACACCTATGATCATGAATTGGAAGAAGGTAGACTCATCGAGGGAGAAGGATGAAGATCCCACCTTATATAGATAGTTAATTGGGTCTCTCATGTTTTTGGTCAACACTAGGCCAGATATATCCTTTGCAGTAAACTCTCTTAGTTAGTTCATGGTTGAGTCAAAGAGAGTGCATTGGACAATGGAAAAGCATGTGTTGTATTTGTGTGGTACAATCGAGTATGGGATTAGATATGCTCAAGGTGATGGTATTAGGTTGATAGGCTATACTGACACAGACTAGGCAGACAGTATAGTGGATAGGAAAATCACTTTAGGGTGTTGCTTCATCTTGGGATCAGGAGTTGTCACTTAGTCCAACAGGAAGAAGAAGTCCATGGCTCTGAGTTCTACAAAAGCATAATACATAGCAGCTAGCATAGCGACGTGTGAGGCTATATGGCTTCAAAATTTGTTGGTATCCTTGTTTGGTCAGAGGGTTGAGACTACAATGATACACTACGACAATCAGAGTTGCATCAGATTATTTGAGAATCTGAAGTTTCACGATAGTTCTAAGCATATAGACATTAGGTATCATTTCATCAAGGATTTTGTATAGCGGAGGATTGTTTAGCTACAGTATATACCTACAGATCAGCAAGTAGTAGACATTTTGACAAAGGCATTAGGGAAGGTGAAATTCATCTTCTTTAGAGATAAGTTGGGTGTTATGCAGAACACCCTCCTCGCTAAGAGGGAGTGTTAGTTTGTGCAGCTTGGACAGGTGTCTCCATCCCAAAAATATTAATTAATTAATTGATTGATTTCTCTAGAGACTTATAGAAAGTGGTTAGTTAGAGTCCAAATAATCTTAGCCATCAATTGAGATTAAATCGGGGCCATTGGTTTCTCAATAAGAAGATTATAAAAGGGGATCAATGGGAATTTGGAGAACACATTCTTGAGAAAGATTTGCAGTGATAGAAAACAGAGTTGTAATGATAGCAAGGGCACAATGATAGCGTTGGATACAGCAGTAGTGGAATTTCAGTAGGAGAAATTGAGGGAAGAATTTTTACAAAAGAATTTTTTTTCCAAAGCTTTGCTAGTAAGAGGCAAGCAATTTATGTAACTCTTGATTTGTTGAAGTTTAATAAAAATTCTTCGTTTGCTGAACTAGTTTTCCCTTCGGGGTTTTTCCAGGGAAAATTTGTCCAAAAATATTGTGTTTATTTTTTTGCATATTTTCTTCTCTATTCCTATGATTTTATTTGTGAAATTGTAGTTGTGTTACTTTCAATATTTGTTGTGAATTAATTTTTAGTAGTCAAATAATCTCTATAGATAGGAGATTAATAATCAATAACTGCAATAGAGTTTTCATAGTTTCAACTTTTGTGGTTAGCACTGGAGTTATCCTCCCTTCTCTCTGTAGCACCCAACATCCTTCAACCACTACCCCCCTCTCTTCTTTATTTTACCATATTTTAAATAATTCCTCCTTATCAAAGCTGGAAGATGAGGCATCCTAGTATTTTAATTGACCCATATTAATAGATATAATTTGTTTCAAATCCCTTGTTGTTTTTGGTATTCTTTAAAATATTTGATTTAAATCCTATTTTGCAAAGGAATAGATTTATATTTATTTTCCACCATGGCATATTGGAATCATTTGAATTAGATATCAAAAGTACATCCTCCACACTAGACAACATATTCACAAAATTATAAAAGAAGCAATTATGAGGATATAATTCATCCATCGATTAATGAAGTTGAAAACAAACTTTTGCAATAACTCTTTCCCAAGCACTCGGGAACTCACAAAAATTTATAGAGGCGTAAATTGACATTACAAAACTTTTCACCATACCATTTTGGCTCTAATCTCATGGATTGTGAGATTTTAAAACTTCACCAAGTTTCCAGACAATGTTAGATAATGATCAAATCTCCAAAACCGTTAACAGTTTAACTTTGAAACTTTCGTTATCAAATCTAGAATAAAGTCTAAATTCTTCCTATAAATTTTTTTTCAATGAAACCTTACCAAACTCATGAAATAATATTTTTTTTGGTCAATGCGGGATTGTGCATTTCCCGAATGCTCCGGCATCACCCTGCCAAGTTGGGGTACTAAATTTTTTTCTTAGTTTTTAATTAATCAATAAATAAAAACATTAGGATGCAAGATTGATAAAATTTTCTAGAAATTCTCCCACTTTTAAAATAAAGGAAACTCTAACATTGAAATCTAACTATGAGGCCCATAAACTCATTAGACCACCTCAACTACTTAGGCTCATTGGCTTCATCAATACATTTGTAGCATTCACCAAAGTATCAACCTTATCTAGCATCATCTTCCCATCCTCTATAATGTCATGAAAAAAATGGCATTGGACATTTATTTGCTTCATCCTCATTTAAAAGGTTGGGTTCTTTTCCAAACACATGACACTTTGAATATCACATAAAACTTTGATATCTCCTTGATTCAATCCCACATCTAAAAATAGTCTCTTAACCTAGATGGCTTCCTTACAAGCATCGTAGTTTCCATGTACTTATTTTTTAGTTGAAAAATAAGCCACAGCATACTACTTACTCATCCACCTAAGAGAACCACTAAATAAAGTGAAAATGTACCCACTAGTGGATATCCTAGTGTTGATATCACCTAACTAATCTAAATCCACAGATCCATGGCTATCCATTGAGTGTCAATCCCTTGTATAATCAGTATGATAATAAATAGAGTACTCAAAGGTACCCCAAAAATATATGAAGATCCTCTTCATTGCATCCCAATGGAATAATCTAGTATTAGGCATGAAATGGCTAATGAATCCCACTATGAATACATCAAACTCTCTTAAGCACTAGAGTAAGGTATATTAGGGTTTTTCCAATTAGTATTTCTATTCTATTATAAGACTATCCCTAAAAATAAGCTCCACAAATGCTAGGTCTTAGAGTATCAAACATAAGCTCTTATGATAAAACATAATAAAAATAGGGCCAACTTATGAGAAAGGGATAATCTCTCCTTCTTCACTCAAGGGGTACTCCCTTTTATATCCCATAAATATTAATCAATTCTAATGTATAAAAACACCAAATAAAATCAATTTATTATGAGTTCTTCTAAAACTATTTGTCAATTTAGCTAAGCCTTTCAAACATAATTATAAATCTAATTTAAATATCACTAGTCTCTATTATGTTAGATATCAACAAGATAATCAGGGTATTTTCAAATGTATAATTATAGATCCATAGGTTCATAAGCATAAGATAAAAATACAAGACATAATATAATAAACTTATGTACCATTATATGCAATGATGATTACTAATTTAAATAAATTATTATCACCATGATTTTCATTTGTAAAATGGAGTAGGTGGTTAGAAAAATCTTAGATCAATGCTTATTCCTATTCATAGAGTCAAATATCAAATAGAATAATAACAAAAAACATGCATACACCCAACGTATTTTGAGTAGCCTAATTTACTTATTCTTGTCTTGCAATACCTAGGTCATTAGATGCCACTTTACCCAAAATATATATATTATACTTAGTAGTCATTTTATTACAATAATTACTCCATATGTTTAGTTGGAGAGGTTTTTTGTTAAGATAAAGCCTTAATATATTTTTTTTATGAAATTCCTTAAACACCAACTAACATAGCATTAACATGGATATAACTCCCAGCAAAGTTTTATTGGACAAGTTTTCTCCAATATTACATTGTGTTTCGGAGGCCCATTGTGGTTCCATTGGTAGAGATGGCGAGGGTTCTATCCCCTAACCAAGATTTGATTAAGGATGTAGAAGAGGGAGAAATATTGAGCATGGTTGTTGATAAGAAAGACTCTAGACTCAGATAGACAGATATTGTTGCCCTGTCACAAGGCCAAACCAATGAAGATGAGGGTTGGACAACTCCAAAGAAGAAAGGTAAACAAAAAAGAAAGCAGATGTAGGGGGGATTCCAAACCTGGAAGACACGACTAGAGACAAACCAAAAATAGGGAGACAACCAAAGAGATTGTTATTGGGAAACAGAGGACATTGAAAGTGTCCTCAAAGAAAGTTTCTAAATGAAAGTCCTATCCTAGAATGTGAGAGGGCTAAATAGCCCCCACAATTAGTTCGCTCTAAAGAATTATGTGTGGGAATACAAGATAGATGTATTGTTGTTACAAGAAATTAAAATGAAAAAACAAACTTTGAACACATAGTTAGGTACATTTGGTTGAATGCTTATTATTCCTGTAGTGATGTGGATGGGGCTTTGGATGAGTTGTCTATGATGTGGGATCTTAATAGACTAACTGGTTATGAAATATTCTAAAGCAAGAATAGTGTAGGGATCTATTTCTCTCACTCTAGTTTTTATTGGTTTCTGATTAACATCTATGCCCCCAATATAAGGAATGTGAGGAAATCCCTTTAGCAGGATCTCACTGACTAGATACAGAATAACAGGGGGCCCGCTGGTTGGTGGCAGGAGACTTCAACTCTCCTTTGTATCCTTCAGAAAAGAGTGGGGGACTGACTGACTATTCTGATAGTATGACTGACTTAGCTAATTTTCTAACTAATACGAGGATGGTGGAAATTGACTTACATGGTCAGGACTTCACTTGGACTAATAGGCGTATGGGGAATTGTATAATCCAGGTCAAACTTGATAGATTATTTTTCTCTCCTAATTGGACAACTTTACTGAACTCCAATTTGTTGGCTTTTCCCAAGACTATCTTGAACCATAACCCTCTACTATTGTTCATGAATGATCACTCTACAATTAGTCCTTTTCCCTTCCAGTTTGAGATCATGTGGAATTCCCATCTGAACTTCAGGAATAAAATTGTTGATTGGTGGAATATCCTTGTACATGGCTCCCCCATGTTTATGGTATTCCATAAACTCAAGTATATCAAAAACATGGTTAAACATTGGAACAAGAGGGTGTTTGGAGATGTTTTCCATCAGAAAAGAGTGATCTCTGATAATCTTAGGACACAAAAAATGATGGAGGAGGGAGATATTAGTCCCCAGACTTGCCAGCGGGTGATCCCACAAAACTGGTTTACAATTATTTTGAGGAAGGGAAAATGTATTTTCGGTGGGAAAACACTTTAAGGGATTCACTAGAAGGGGGGGTTCTAGCAAACCCCCTTCTAGCTTTTTTGCCTTTCTCCCCCTCTTCTATGAAATTTTTGCAATTTTTTTCCTTTCGAAGCTCAAGTTGAGGATGAAAATGGAGGAAACTTCATAGACCCAACTGGATGATGGTAGTCCTTGGAACGAGATATCATCGAATATAATTTTAATATATTTTGGTTTTATTATGTATTTTTTTTAGTTTAATTAAATATGGTTTTTTCACAAAAAATAAAGCTCTATGTTCTACACATGTGGAAAAATAGTAGATTATCAAAAAAAATTCAAAAATATGTTTGTGTTAGGTATTGATGTCCTTGATCTAGTAAAAAAATTAAATTTTGATACATACACAAAAAGTTATGTTGTATATGGTTCGCCTATGTCTAAATTATAATTGGTTTGACTTCAAAACTTAATTAAGAAAAAAAAAATCAATAAAACACTATGAAACCAAATGAACATGCTAGATATCATAGTTACAAAGCTAAATTCGAAAAAAAAATAGAATTTTATCCTACATAGAAAAAAAGTTATGTTGTTTACGGTGAACATCATTCTTTAAAAATGGTGTTTACTATTAAAAACTAGTTTTTGAAGGAGATGGAAAAATAAATACAATTTGATTCCAAAAAAATTAAATATATATAGAATCTACAGAAAAAGTGTCACAAATCACTAGTTTGCATCATCTTCAAATTCCTCATGGTTTAGCAGCTATAGGTGCCTGAAAGTGAAGATTTAGTTAAAAAAAATTAGTTCAATGTCCAGTTTGGCCAAAATTGTAAACCAATATTGTGGGATCACCCCCGCAAGAAAGAGATGAATGCATGGAATGAGAAAAAGTCTTGAAAAAAACGAGATATTCTAGAAGAAAAAATCCAGAGTTCAATAGCTAAAAGAGGGTGAAAAGAACACTTTTTTTCCATGTTTCGGCCCTCAAGCATAGGAAAAGGAATTAGATATAAAAGCTTAAAGATGAGTTAGGAGTTAAAGTTACTACCCCTACCCATATTGATCTATTAGCCTCTGGTTATTTCCAGTGTGCCTTATCTAGGCCTATTGTGACCCCAAATTTTGATTTGGAAGACATGTTATTGAAAGCCATTTCAGCCTTTCTATCCCATGAGGATAATGATAATATTCTTGGTGTTGTCATTCTGGAGGAAGTTGCTACAGGGGCACTAGGTGCTTGATTTTTGCTCTTTTTGTATTTTTTGTAATGTTGGGTTATTTCCAGCGTGCCTTATCTGGGCCTATTGTGACCCCAAATTCTGATTTGGAAGACCTATTGTTGAAACCCATTTCGGCCTTTCTATCCCACGAGGATAATGATAATATTCTTGGTGTTGTCACTTTGGAGGAAGTTGGTGCAAGGGCACTAGGTGCTTGATTTTTGCTCGTTTTTGTATTTTTTGTAATGGGTTGATAATGCGTTTTAGTGGTTTATAAGGTCATTTATGACCATATTCTATTGTATTCAATTCATTTTTGTAGTGGGTTTGGTCATTGATGGGAATAGTTGTAAAATTGCTAAAATTGTAAAAGTTGTTAAAAATGTTGCATGGCAACTTTAGCAAGTTGTCAAAAAAGTGGATTTCAGTTACATGCAAGGGTAGGAACATGGGAATCAATTGAAAAAGGTTGGAAAAGGCATGAATAATATCTAATGGTTGAAGGCAAGGATTGTAGTAGTGATTTTTCAAACTCTGAGTGAATTGAAGCAAGTTTTTTTGGTGTTTTTTGAAAGTTGCAGTAGAGTGGTGTTCAGTGTTTTTCTCCACGATTAAGATCTACTTGTGCAGTTCAGATATATTTCTTAGAGGTGTTTAGAGGTGGTATATCTAGATTTTCTTGTTCTAGATCATTGTGCAAAGAAATTTGTGTTCACCAGTGTGTGAATGGTGAAAGCAGTGTTGTCTAGGAGAAATGGCTTTACTCTGCATTTCTCTATAGTATGGTTTTTGGTCTTTTGGATCTAAGGGTGTGCTTATATTGCTAGTATCTATCTTTATTCTAATTTTTTTGTGTTTTGGTGCTCCACAAGGTTAGATTCATGTATTATAGTATGTAGAAGGTTAATTAGTTGCTCAGGATGAGTGTGTTCTTCAAGTGAAAGTTGTTGCGAAGGAATTTTTTGGATTTTAGGGTGTTTATGGAATATTCCAAATTGTGTTTAAGTGTTATGTGTTGTTTGTGAGTCATCTTGGATTTTGAGGAAGAACGTACTTAATGTTTAATGGTGTTAATGTAGGTTCAACCGACCTTGGGTGTTTACATTAATTGTGGATGTGCTTAGGTGTTTGTGAAAGTGTGGCATGGCATGTATGTGTGCATTTAGATATGAGTTAAGGTGTGTTGTGGTCTTCCTTCATTCCTTTCCACTATGGGAATTTTTTGGTGCTAGCCTAATTTGAATTTTCACATATGAGGTGCATAGCCAACCTTGTGAATTATTTTCAAGGTTTGGGATGGTATATATGAGTGATGATTTTATGGAGGATGTATGAGTTATGGGTGTGATGTGAAGTGTTGAGATGTGAAGTGCAAAAATGTGATTTATGCAGTGTCAGCTTTAATGCCTAAGACTACTGGAAGCAGTGAATAGAAGGTGTCTACATTCTACAGAGAGAGTGTGAATGTTCTAGTGAAGAAGTGGTGGATCTTCTTTGTTGCTCTGAGATGGATTCCTCATTATAACAATATTCTATCTATTTCTTTCTAATTTGGCAGTGATTCCTTATTTTCTTTGGGTAGTGAGCCCTCCAGAAGTGAGCCTATTGTATTTGGTGTTACAATTACTTTATATTGTGAGCTAATCCTCATCGTGGATTTTCCCTTCTTGGGTTTTCCATGTAAATCTAGTGTTCTCATGTGTTTGTATGTGTTTTCATTATTGTTTCTCATGTTTACATTCTACTAATACATGTTAAGGTTTTAATGGTTTTTAAGGGTTTATGGACTAATACAGATCTAAATGTTAATGAGGGTTTGATGTTTCAATATACCTGATTCACCCCCTCTCAAGTTTTTTGTGCATTCAACAATAAGTTCATCTAAAATATGCAAAATCATAATAACATTTAATCACAACATAAATAATAATAAGAGGATGGCATCAAGTAGGAGCGGGAGTTTGAATTTGTCAAAAGACATGACTGAGGAAGATGGTGATTCTGATGTAGAGGATGAGGTGGATGGTGTTTTTGATTCACTTGAGGATTTCACTCACTGTGAACCATGTTTCTCACATTCTACTAGTTGCTTATGGTGCATTTGGGTTGGGGGAGAGTCTTGTTGGTGAGTGCTTTGGATCCCTTACGGGTTTTATCTATGGAGTGTTCTATCTCTAGCTCAGATCGGCATGTTGGGGTGGTTGTTGTGCTTCTTGTTTTGGCCTTCTCCTTGACTCTATCTTGCATGGTTTCCCCTTGCCCTCTTAGGCTCTCTCTATTGTTGTTTGTCTTGGGGTCTCCTTTTGGTGACCTTTGCTCTTGGTTTTTGGTGGTTGCTCTTGGTTTCCCAATTCAGTAGTGGTCACCATTGGTTTTATCTATGGAGTCTTTATGGCCTTTCTTTGGCCCTGACCATCGTGTTGGGGTAGTTAGTGTGATTTTTATTTTGTTCTGCTCCTATTTTTCTTCCTGTGTGGACTTCCTTTTCCTTCATGGGTTCCTTTTGATGCTAGAGTTTACTAGCCCACATGAGAAGAGGGCTTTCTTGCATTTTTCTCTCTAGCATTTGGTGCAAGGTTTGGTTTTCCGGTAGTGGAAGTTTGTTTGGAGCTTTTTCTATTTTTATCCTTGACTGGAATGTTGTGTAGGATGTTGTGCTTCATTTTTTGGTCGGCTCCCTATCTTTTTCTTTCATAGAATCTCATTTTCTTCCCATTCTTCTACTAGGTTTTGGTATGCATGCTCTTGTCTTGGTTTGTTTGGGGGTCCTTCCCTCTAAGGACTATTGTTTTGGTGTCTTGGCCATTTATTTGGTGGCTTGTAGGTGGAGGGAATTTTTTTGTCTCGAGCATTTGGTTTGAGGGTCATTTTTCCTATGGAGGCAGTGTGTTCGAAGTTTTAGCTATATCTTTTCCTTGAGTGGCATGTTGGGGAGGATGTTGTGTTTAATGTATTGGTCGGCTCCCTACTTTCTTCTTTCATAGGTTTTACTTTCCTTCTCATCATTTTCTTGCCCCTTTGTTCTTGTGCACTCATGGTGCATTTGATGGTTTGTGAGCCTTTGAGTTTAGATTTTTTGTTGCTGCAAGGCCCCGGTGTTTGGTTTTTCCTAGAGAATCCTATCAAATGCTTTTGCTCTTGGAGTGTGGTCGTTGTTGCACCATGGTTGATCTTCCTTTTGGAATTTTTTTTTCTTGGTTTCTTTTGGATTACCCATTGGTGCTCAATGGAGCCTTTGCTCTGATTTTAGCACTGTGGTGTCCTATTTTTATAGGATGGGAGAGTTTTGTTCTTCCAAGCTAAGGTTGCTAGTAGCCTTTTAGAATTCCAGCTGTTATGTAATGATCTTCATGTTGTTGGGGTTTTTTTTATTTGTCTTTGGTTTTTGGTAGGTGGCTAGGATGTATTGTATGCCTATCTTGAAGACCCAAAATTTTATGATTTTAAAGGGATCTATGTTTACCCTTGTTAAGTTGACTGGGATGGATTTAATGCTCTTCTTGAAATTCTCAATGCCTGGGCTACTAAAGAATGATATGTTTTCCCTTTCTTCTTGTGTGTTGGCTTTCCTCTAGGTGCTACAACCAGTTTCTTCTATTGAGGTGAAGCTTTCTCCTATTGAGGTGGAGTCGTTCCTGTTTGAGGTGGAGTTGGGAGCTATGGTAGTGGTGGATAGCTCACTTTTCTGGTTTCCTCTTTTATTATTTCTATTGAGGTGGAAGCCACTCCTTTTGAGGCAGAGTTTGATATTGTTGGAGATTGTTGGTTTTGGGGGAAAGGGTGTCCATATCATCCTCTCCATTAGAGGGGAGCTCCCTCCTTTAGAGGTGGAGTTGGAGTTGGTCTATTAGGCTAGTTGGTGTTTCAAGGGGGTTCTTGCTTCCTTGTTTCATGTGATTTTCTCTAGAGATTCAATTTGGGTGATGTGGATGTCCTACATCAATAAGATCCTTGCTTTGTATTGGCTCAGTTTTGTTTGTTTTGAGCGGTTGGTTTGTTGTGTCTTGGCTATTGTAGGCTATGTTGTTGCCTGGATGACTTGGGGCAGTTTTTACTAGTAGTTAGGAATCAAGGTCCCTGTAAAAACCTAGTTGTAGTGGGTTTAAGTTTCCCCTCATAACCTTCTCTTTTCAACATGTGTTGTATTGTCTATCTTTTGGCAATTGTTGTTGAGTTGTTGTTTTCCTAAGTTTTTTCTATTAGCAACGTTCTTTGGATAGGGTTTATAATCCCTTTAAAACCTACTTGTAAAGGGTTTCGGGTCCCTCCAAAACCTATTTTTCCCCATTAATCAAAATAGGAATAATGATCTACATATCCATGAATTGAAGCATCAAGATAAAGTAGGTATACAAGCTTCTCATAAAAAACTATACCAACAATTGACATGTTGAGGAACCTCATCTTGAAACATGTGTGTGGTAAAAATATTCCATATAAATAAGAACATAAACCATAAAAAAAATGGTGAAGTTGAAACACAAATAAAAATCCAAATCAAGAAGCACAAGCATGTATACATCCTTTGATACATAGAAAATGATACCGAGATCTAGATATCTCAAGGCTACAAATGGAAAGGGCGTTACACTAGGTGTAAATTATATTATCAAGATCACATGTCCATGGTATTCACTTTATTAGATAGCACGCTACTCCTAAATTTCCCCATTCTAAAATAGTTTAATTAATCTAGGAATTTTCATTCCCCCTTGTAAGCCAAATTGATTGAGGGTGTTTGATTCTTATAGAAAGGTAGTAATTATTGATATTGGCATGACTCGGTTAGAAGGATTTAGATAGTAAAATTTATTACTATTCTAGTGTAACAAGAAAGGATCTTGGTAGATCCACATGTTTAAATTTTGAGGGACTACTAAACCTTTTCAAGTATGTTTTGGATTCCCTAAATGGAGGAACATTTCAATAAACATGTTTTAGTTTTCCTCTAGGAGCTTTGATATAAATGAATTATATTCCTAGCATGTCTCAATTTCATGGCCCTAGTCATATGGAACAAGAAAATTTTGTTAGGATGGGTATCTCATGGTCTTTAATATGGCCCATATCAATTATTATCATATATATGCTAGTTTTATTGCTTGTTATTCCATTGATCATATTTAGTTCTAGTGGATAGTGAACAACATTGACATTTTGGTTCCCCATATTTAAATAGCCATATCCTCCACTACAATTATTTTGATTATAGTTTTGGTTTTTATTCCTATTCTTAGGTGGTGGACCATATATAACTTTGATAGTTATATCATTTTTATTGTTCTCCAAAATTTGGGGTATGAAGGGGTTACTATTATTATTATGAGTAACTAATCTCTCATTAGCACCATATTCTTTCCTTCCATTATCAATCATGAATTGAATTATCTTGAGAGACTCTTTGTATGATCTACAGTGTGGCTTTTTGACCTCCTCCCATGTATCCCTATTTAGGGAATGAATCAAAATTTCACAATGTTCCTTGTTATCGATATATACATAAAATAATGAGGGGGAAACAAGATTCAAATATAAATAACTAAATATTTTACCTTGCATTCCAAGTACCTCAAATTTATTTTGAAGAGAAGTGTACAATATTGAGAATCCTTATACTAGATACCTCAACACCTCTTGATGTGCTCTCGATGTGTGTTATGGATGCTCTTCAATTTAACATCATAATTTTGCATTAGATAGACATGTTGAAAATGGATTCGGAGAGGGTTGATTTATAGATTGTTTGGGTGGTCAACTAATGATTGAGACTAAACCATGAGATCAATGATTGAGGATTATTGAGAAGTTTGTATGAATTAGATACCTCCAAGTGGCACCCCATTATTTGTGCACTTAGATAGGAGGAGGATCAAGGAGTTTTGAGTGGATATGATTGACATGGTTTGAATGGATGGTTGATATTAAGAAGCCTCTCACACATTTGAGAGATCGCATGGGGAAAAAATATTTGACAAGTGTCCTCTCACACATGTATGAGAGGTCACATGGGGGTAAGTGATTAGACACATGAATCCTCTCATACATATAAGAGATCATGTGGGGAAGAGATATTTGAAAAGCGTCCTCTAACACATGTGTGAGAGGTCACATTTTTAGGATAGAGGGTGAGGATTTGCTAGAATAAATAAATTTCTACGATTTCGTTATAGGATTTTAGGGATAGTGACTAATTAGATAAATCACATTTAGGAATATGCAAGGGATTAACTAGTTAAGTAACTATTTTTATTTAAATAATTGTATTGAGGTAGAAAGGGATGGATTAAATAAATATATTGTATTTACTTATTTTTTTAAGGATAGAAATATTAAGGTTGAACTTAATTCAATAAATAAATTTATTTAATTAAGGGCGACTAGAGAGGAACAAGGATAAAGGTCAATGGGGTTGTGCTTAAATGGCAAGGCCATATGATTCTCAAGATGGAGATACATGTTCAAATCCCCAAAAGTGACATCAAGTTGGAATTCCAAGTGGTGGCTCTTGGACTTCCTTTGTGGCTTCTTAGTTCAATAAATTTGAATAAGTGGTTCTAAGTTGAATATGTTGAAGGGGAGGAGGTCCCCCTTGTGACCTCCATTGGTGTAGGGCCAATCTAAATAATCCCTCCTTACTAATAAAAAAAAAAGGATAAAGGAAAAATTAATTAAATAAATAGTTTTATTTATTTAATTAATTATCAAAGGATGATTGGAAATTTTAATTAAATAATTGGATTTGTTTGATTAATACTAGGATAGGATAGAGTCAAATGTGGTTAGGTGTGGACAATTTTAGGTGTCTATATTTTTCCCCTCTTTGAGATTCCATTATAATTATGTGAAGCAATGTCATTTTTAAAATGTAGTGGATTTAGAAGAGATGAGACTATTGGAAGGATGCCCCAATCATTTTAAGATTATGACTAATAACAAAAATGGAGGTTGTTATGCCCCCTCCAAAAGATAGGCAGTTTGGAAGAACATGGGTGTGTTGTTGAAATAGATGAATGGATTGGAGAATAAAAGATAAAAGGATATGAAAGGATGGGTGGGGATATGGAGAAATGATATGGGGGAATAATCACATTATGATAGATCAAACTTTATTTTTTTTTGCACATTGATGTTATGTACCAAGGTATAAGGACTAGGGTGATGACATATCAAGTGTATCAATGACTAACCCAAAAGAAAAGGTCATAAGAAAACATGTTATATAGAACCATGATATGGAGTACCATGATGTCATTATGATGGTATCTTTCTATGACTATTATAGATGCAAACAAATGATAATACAAGTAAGAAATCATGTACAAAGATACAAATAAAAATAAATATGTTACCTTGAGTCAAGCTAAAAACTAAGTGATTGATTGATGATGATAAGGGTAGAATTATTGATGATAATAATAGTGCAAATATTGGGAAAAATCTATCTTGATGATATTTTTTCTAATGATAAGAACAAGGCAATGATTGAGAACAATATATCACCATGACAATAGCTTGAGTAAATTTGATCAAGGTTTATAGTGAGGTTGGGAAGAAAATCATTTAATAGCTCTGATGATGAAATATACTCCTTATTAATATTGTATGGTTAGTATTTTTTGCAATTAGATTGATTGCTTTGGAATTAATTGGATTGTGAGAGACTTAAGATAATTGGATTGGTCTAGATTTTTTTTAGATTTCTTAAAACCAATGACAAGGGGTAAGTAAGGTTATGGACAAGTATGGAATGATAGAATGACTTCTTAGATATGAGATGAGAGGATTGTTGGATGGAGGGACCACTAAGATAGGATATGGGAGGATTACTTGGAGGGGGGGTTTTAGGATGAAATCTCCAAGGGTTATGTTGCATAGGAATAAGATGCCCCACTTTGGATATATGAGAGAAGAATTATAGAGAAATTAAGGTTTGTATTGCCAAAATTCTACTTGCATATGATGCCTCTCACCTTAGAAAATTTGAAAGTGAGAAGGGGGATGGATTGGATGGGATGGGATAGGTATGGGAGCATGATAGAGTGGGCAACTAGATATCATGAGGTAGATAAGATGAAAACATCTTGTCCCCAAGTGTATGGTGTGAGAAGATGGTGGATTTATGCATGAAAATTTATGAGGTTTTAATCATGGTATTTTCCCAAGGTGCCTTAAGAATGGTTTTCAACATTGGAAAAAATAATATTTTTATTTGTTTAAAAAAAAAAAAAGTTTTTGAATTTTTGGATTTTTATGCTTATTTATACTTCAAATGGACAAATAATGGATAAGGATTTGTATATATTACAAATGGGAGATAGGGAGATGGGGGAAGGACTAAAATTTTTATTTTCATGGATGATATACCTTGCTAAATAATGGTTGTGCTCATAGATAATGGTAGAAACCTTAAAAATTTATGTTGATTTTTCAAAGTGTAAAAAAGGTACCATGGATTCCTTGGTGTGGGTGGATGATACCATGAGAAATAGATTAGATTGATGAAAGATGGATAGTGATTAATGTGAAGGCATGATTAAAGGGATGTGATTATTGTTGGAAGAAGGATAAGAAGGAGATTGTTAGAAGTTTTGAACTATTGGAAACATGGGCATGAATTGCATACTATTTCCTGATCTAGTGTTGTCATTGATGTCAACATTGTTATGATCAGCTTAGTATGTTTTGGAACTTCTATAGAAGAGACATGTACAGAATAAGTTGGTCTGGTAAATATGGTTGTACAGGAAATTAGCTAAGTACTTCTACTAATTTTTTTGTGGTTTAGTGTGTCAATTTTTGGGTCCACACTACGTGATCTCGCTCTGAGTTTTTAACCATGGCTTGAAGTCTATCAGATTCAACTAAAATCAAGATTTTGTGATGTTTTGTGAAATGTCCTAGAAGTTATGCATGACAGAGTTCAACTTTGTGTATCTCAGTCATTTCTCTGTTTAGTATATCAATGTGGGAGATTTTGTATTTCCTTGAAAGGAATTATTATGTGTTGTGATTCTGAAGATAGTCTCACTGATGTCAGAAAAGTATGAATTTGAAGGAAGATCGAATTTGGAAGTCACTTGTATAGAGAAGTGTATGTATGATTGAAAGTTTTTGTGATTAGGTCCAATTCCTGGTCGACCTAATACATGGTATGTGTTGTGAAGATAAAATATACATTCTGATGTTTTTAGGATCTATTTAGGTCTATGTCGACCTAAATTATGTATTGCAAGGTTGGTTTGAGCGCGAAGAAGTTTTGAATCATGTGTAAAGCCGACAATGCTATTTTTGAATTATTTTTGGTTACATCTAACTAGGCCGACCTAATTGATGTATGTGGATGTAATTGGGTATTTATATGTGAAATAATTTTGAGTTGTATGAAGGATGAGGAGGATAAGTGGAAAATTTTGTGTGAAAGGTCTCATATGATGCGAACATGTGAATTCAAAGGTGTGAGATCATAATAAGGGAAGAATTGTTGAGCTTTTGCTAAGCAGAGTAATACTTCATATTTTAGAGCTTCAAGTGAACTGAAATTCAACACAAGGAAGGTGTACTTTTATTAGTTGACATTTTGGCTAAGTATTCATATTTTGTTTGTATCTAACTCTGGTTGTGAGCCTATAAGGATAGTTTGTCTTGACAGTAAGCCCCTATAATATGCTATATTTAGATATAATATATTGTGAGCTAATCCTCACTGTGGTTTTTCCCTTTTTGGGTTTTCCACATAAAAATCCCGGTGTTCATATGTTATGTCACTTTTTGGATGATTCATGCTTTCATTCTTTATTTATGTTAATATTTTTTGGTGATTGGATAAGCTATGTTCAAAAGTTTAATAGAATATTGATTCGCCCCCCTCTCAGTATTCTGGATGTTCAAAAATTGTATCAAAGCCTAGTTCCTTCATAAAATCCTAATAGCTTGAGGAAGATCTTGGAAGTTTGAACACATGGCTGACAAGAAGTGTTCTATTCCTCTAGAAGAAATTTTTGCAATTGAATATGTAGAAGATGACTGCATTTTTTCCAAAGAATAACTTAAGGTTGCTCTTGAAGATCTTGATAGAGTTGAAAATGAGAACAAAATTTTGAAGGAAAGCCTAGGAGAAGCAAATGAATGCATCAAAAAGATGAGAGAATAAATCAAGAAGTTCATAGAAAGATATAGGGAATTCAATGTACAATTGAAGCAAGCAAATGAAGAAATCACTAGATTGAAAGTACAAATGGAAGAAAAAGGAAGGATTGAGGAATGTTTGAATGCATTGGTACAAAGCTAGAGTGAAGAATGCTCAAGACTTGAACAAGAAGTGGTAAATCTCATATCAGATTTGGAAAAGGAAAGAATACATGAGGAGAAATTCAAAATAAGTACTACAATGCTTGATAAATTAATTTCAATATAGAAACCCTCTAAGGACAAAGGTGGTTTGGGACTTGAAGAAGGACAAAGTTCAAAGGAAAATCAGACACCTAACAAGGTTAATAATCAAAAGAAGATTCAAGGCAATAGGAGACAATTCAGAAATCAAAGAAGCAATGTTGGAAGACCTTCTATCAGACAACCAAATGCTCAAAGGTACCCAAATTTCAATGGAATTTATTTTTCATGCAATAAATTTGGACATAAGGAAATAGAATGTAGAGGTAGAATGAATCAAAATGTTAGATCCTTCTCCAAACAATGTTTTTCATACACAAAATTTGGACGTAGAAGTAATGAGTGAAGAAGTTGGTGATGTATAGATATAATGTTGGGAGAATGTTTCAACCTTTCAATGGCTATTGTTATACATGCAATGTATTTGGGCATAAGACTAATCAATGTAGATCAAGAATGAATAGAAGTTGGTTTGGTCAGAAAATTGTTGTATGCTAATTTTGCAACAAGCCTGGACATATTTCAAGAGTTTGTCGAAGCAAAAATAGAAGACAATATAATCCAGTAAAGAGGAATGAACCTATGAAGAAAATTTATTGTACTGGTTTTAAGAAAGAAATGGACAAGATATGGAAAAATAAAGAGGAATCTGAAAACAAAGATGAATCAGGAACTTCAAATGCATTTATGCCTCCCTATGGTGCAGATAACTCACTTGAAAATTAAACCAAGGCATGGGAATAGGGGAGCAATGATAGAAAATTATAATAGCCCCTTGAAAATATGAGATTTCAAGACATGGCATGAATGTATATCATGAAAGAGGAATTTTTGAAGCTATAGAAGAAAGTTGTGGAAGAAAATATTGCAATGTGGCAATTTGTGGAGCTTGGAAAGATGTTTGTATACACAATTCTAGGAGCATCATCTTTTTGGTTTGAATCATTTATTGTAGGAGTTAGGTCAAATCGAAGAGTTAAACTCATATGTGTGAAGTAAAATTCATTTATTCCAAGGCATTCGAAGAAGAAGCAAAGAAGAAAGAGGTGCAGAAAGGTTTGAAGTGTCATTTGGAAGCTGAATATCAAGACCCTGGTTTGCCAAGCTATTCAAGAGGTATTTTTACAAATCTTATATAATTTTGTCTTTAGGAACAATTCTCTGAAAGAAATTTAAATATAATGGAATTACCAAAAGTGGTAGACAATTCACAATGACTGTGTCTTGTACCTAAGAGGCATTCTGCTAAAGTGTTGTCAGTTGATCCCGTGGGTGCATTTTTTGGCACTCCTATTGGGGTTTTAGCTACTAAAGAAATTAAAGTATATATTCATGGAAAAATTGAAGAGGTATCACTTGGAAGGTTATTTGTTTTATGGAAAAACAAGTTGGGAGAAAATGATTCCCTAAAACCTGAGTACAAAACCCTAAGTGACAAAAGATTGAATATCTGGCAGAAGTTCCCAGATCTTGAAAATCAGGAGAAGTATATAAGAATGGTACTAAGCATAATTCACGGCCAATCCATATGGATTGATGGCCCTCCCTCAATAACAAAGGAAGTAATTAAGGATGTAACTGGTTTTTACTCCATCAGACCAGTTCTTGATCAGAAGTCAATTGATACAAAGGATATAGTGGAGAAAACTAGTGCCACTCTTGAACAAAAGGAAATTATAGTGAACTCTATTACAAACCTGGTGGTTAGATTTGTAGCTATACTTATTGGTCAAAAAATTTACCGATCAAATAGTTTGGGCATTGTACCTCCTATTTCAATTCATATGGCCCTTCATATGTTTGAGAACAATGTTGACTATGACCTATGTGAGTTGCTCCAACAATAATTAATGGAGAACCTAAAAGACATTAAGAAAAGGAAGAAGTGTACATTACAGTATGGAACACTAGTAATTTTCCTATTGCTCTACTTCTTGAAAGAAGTATCGATGGTTGGACAAGTAAATTGGAAAAATACGAAACCCATTGCGCATCAAATAGAAAAGTACATGAGAAATATTAGAAGTTTGGATACTCAAGAAGAAGCCCTTACTACTTTCTTTAGAGTATTTCAGAGTAGAATGAATAAGAGAATGAAGATTCCTAGAGAAGTAAAGAGATATTCAAGAGACATTACCTTTCTTGTCTCCATAGATTTTTGCTTTATTTAAGCCATCAAACCTAGAACTATTTGGATTTTAGAATTGGATTATGAAGTATCTGAAGATGAATTAGCTAGCTATGCAGAAGCTCTTTTGGGTAGTCCTAAAGATTCTAGTAGAAAATAGGTGAGTGCAGAGGCCTCTAGTAGCTCGAAGAGAGCTGGTAAGAAGAGAAAAGTCATAGATATTCCTTTAGTTACTAATAGAATTAAACAAGAAATTACTCATATTGAAAGAATTTATGATGCTCCACATGAGCATGAGATCAGTGTCAGGTCTGTAGAAGCACAAATTTTGGATGAAGCAATAAAATTCCTACAAGAGGTAATCACTGGTACAAGTATTGATGTTTCATTATCTACTATGGAAAATATAAATCTCCTGGTCAAATCCTTTAAATAATATGTCCCTAGATTAAAAATGCAAATTGAAGTTGAAACTGAGACATATGTTGCAAGAAAGAATCTAGTGAATATCACAAGAAAATGTACAACACATCAAAAAGTTACAAAATGCTTGAGAGAAGTACAAGACTATTTGAAAGAAGCGAGGAACTTACTATCATACTGCATGAAATGGCCAAACATCACTCGAAGTATGAAGGATGACATGAGTACAATTGAGACCCAGATAAACATGGCTGCTTATTCTTATGATCCAATACAAGACAAGGATGATCAAACTTGGATCTCTATAATGGAGCTTCATGACAAATTCTTCACCCTACAAATTCAAAGAGATGAAATGATCAATAAAATTATAAAGTGAAGGGACTTAGTTAATGCAAAGTATATACCGGGGTCTCGAATGCTCTTGGCAGTACTAACAAACTCTCAAAGGTAAACCTTGATCCCAGTACTCTGGAAGAAGGAGAAGAAATTCTACTGGAGCTTGAACTTCTATACAGGACTCTTACTGCAACAAAGGAACAGTGGGAAGAAGGAAAGTCTGAATGGAAAGACACTTTTCAGAAGCTTCAATTTTTTGCATCCTAAGGGTAACTATCCATCATGATTTAACAATTTTTTTAGATTTTATATATATATATATATATAGAGAGAGAGAGAGAGAGTGCAAACAAATTTTGAGTTGACCTCCTAAGGGAGAGCTTACGAAGTTTTGGCACACCCTTTGGCATTGATTTCAAAGGGGGGGAGAAAAGAGGAAAGGGGTGTGATGTGTGATGGTAATAAAGAAGTAAGATTTCCTATTCTTATTATGCATGTTGCCATCAATGACAAAGGGGGGATTGTTGGAAGAAGGAGAAGGAGATTGTTGGAAGTTTTGGATTATTGGCAACATGGGCATGAATTGCATACTACTGCTTGATCTAGTGTTGTCATTGATGTCAACATTGTTCTGATCAGCTTAGTATGTTTTGGAAGTGCTATAGAAGATACATGTATAGAATAAGTTGGTCTAGTAAATATGGTTGTACATGAAATTACCTAATTACTTCTACTGACTATTTTGTGGTTCAATGCGTCATTTTTTGGGTGTGCACTCCACCACACTACATGATCTCACTCTGAGTTTTTAACCATTGCTCGAAGTCTATCATATTTAGCTAAAATCAAGATTTGTGATGTTTTATGAAATATCCTGGAAGTTATGCATGACAAAGTGTAGCTATGTGCATCTCAGTCATTTCTTTTCTTAGTATATCAGTGTGGGAGATTTTGCATTTCCTTGAAAAGAATAATTCTATGCTACAGTTCTAAAGATAGTCTCATTGATGTCGGCGAAGTATGAATTTGAACAAAGATTGAATCTGGAAGTCGCTTGTGTGGAGAAGTGTATGTATGATTGAAATTTTTTGTGATTAGGTCCAATTCCTGGCCAACCCAATACATGATATTTTTTTGTGAAGATTAAATATACATTGCAAATTTTTTTAGGATATATTTGAGGTCTATGCCAACCTAAATTATGTATTGCACAGTTGGTTTGAGCGTGAAGAAGTTTTGAATCATGTGTAAAGCTAACAAAGCTATTTTTGAATTGTTTTTGGTTACATCTAATTAGGCTGACCTAATTGATGTATGCGGATGTAATTGGGTATTTATATGTGAGGTAATTTTGAGTTGTATGAAGGATGAGGAGGATAAGTGGAAAATATGGTGCGAAAGGTCTCATATGATGCGAACATGCGAATTCAGAGGTGTGAGATCAAAATAAGGGAAAAATTGTTGTGACTGCAATGCAGAGCAGTACTTTGTATTTCAAAGCTTCAAGGGAATTGAAACTTAGCATAAGGAAGGTGTACTTTTTTCATTTCACATTTTGGCTAAGTAGCCATCTTTTTTTCGTATCTAACTTTGGTTGTGAGCCTTATAAGGATAGTGTGTCCTGGCAGTGAACCCCTATAATATACTATATCTGGATATAATATATTGTGAGCTAATCCTCATCGTGGTTTTTCCCTTTTTGGGTTTTCCACGTAAAAATCTTGGTGTTCATGTGTTATGTGACTTTGTGGATGATTCATTCTTTCATTCTTTATTTATGTTATTATGTTTTGGTGATTGGATAAGCTATGTTCAAAAGTTTAATAGAATACTGATTAACCCCCCCCCCTTCTCAATATTTTGGATGTTCAACAATTATATGATAATGGATCAAATGTTGAAAGATGGATGGATGAAAGGATAGGGGTGGTGTTATGAGAAAAGAGTGTCAAGACCAAAAGTTACACACACCATGATGGAAATTGGAGTATTGTATTGGGATGTGGTATTTTGATTATAGGGGATGTTGCCATTGGGGATTTAGAGGGATGAAGGAGAGTTATATATTTTATAATGTAGGGATCCAAAACGGATTTACGATTTTGAGAGGGATTTGGTGATCAATATTTTGATATATAAGGACCAAAAATAGATTTAGGACTTGGAAGATGGTGATTCTTAGACTTGGACAGGGATGAGTGGATGCAATTTGTGGATTTAGGGATGGGAGCTTTTGGAGTAGTATATTTGGATGTATATTTGGATGCACCTTAGGGATGTTTTTCCTTTTTTTTGGTAACCCATATTATTTTTATGAATGGGAATTTGAGAACTTTTGAATCTTTTATTATGTATTGAATGTTTCTTTGCTATTACATGTTGACATGTTATGACATGGTGATCCTTAGATTTTTGTGGATTCTTTATGGTATAGGTTTTTTCTTGTGCATTTAAATTGTATCCAAAGAAAATTATGTGGTCCTATGGGGAGAGATGGTCTTAATATCCCATGATTTTGTTGATGGATTCATCATGTTGGAATAATTATAATTATCTATGTGCTTATTGATCTTGATTAGGGATTAGAGGAGATGGATTAGTACTATTAAAGGATTTTGAAATAGAAGTGATGGGGGTAATGGGGGGATTAGTGGTAGCAATCTCGTGAGAGGAGTGGTAAGAGGTACCTATTTTGATGTTGGAAAAAATTTCCTTAGAATTTGTGAAGGTGTTACTGAAAAAATGGCGAAGGCCCTCAAATACTAGATTTTCTTTAATTTGGATGGGTTCCAAGATGCCTTTCTCATGAAGGCCTAACCCTTTACCATGATAGTTCATGTTTCGCTAAATTTTATTATCGATAAGATACTTATTATTGTGGAAAAAAGACACAAATACATTTTTAGATGGATACAGAGTGGTGGTGGAGGTAGTTTCCTTGGTGGGAAGAAAATTGAATCAAATAAAGGGGTAGGAACTAAGGTGATAGGATTGTGGTTCATGGATGGGATTGATGGAGGTGATTGATCTTAATAGGATGGAAATTGATGAAGGGATTAGTAAGGACACTTGGATCTTGATTTTGGAGGAGGCATGCGTGGGCATGCTTTAGAGAAATCTCTTAACATAAGAAAATTTACCTAGATAAAATGAGAGAAGATTGATGATTTATGTTAAAATCAATTAGTGTGTGGAGGGTCAGTAGGAGTTGTGCACTATGACGATAGAAGGATTTTTTATATTTATGGATGTTAGAATTCATGGGTTTGAAGGATTTGATGGATTTAGGATTGATGGTCATATGGTAAACGATATGTTTGGATGGCATGGGATTAAAAATGTTGTAGAGGAGCACAAATTTTATTTTTTCTTTTTGTCTTATGATTATTTTTAATACCCCTCAGAGAAAGGTTCTAAAGGTGATGTTTTTGGGTTATTTTTGGGATTATTATAGGCTATATTACAAAGGCTTAGATGATGAAGAATTAGGAGAGAGAGTGGATGCTATGTAGCACTCATGTTAGGAGAAAATTTAGGATTTGTATTGGTGAATAATCATTTGGATGAAAGATGGGTTTCCCTTGTCAAAGGTGGTATAAGGATGACCATTAGATATGCATTTAAGTTCAATATAATAGCTTATGCTAGTTAGCTCTTGGTCTTGAGGATTAAAGGATGGGAGATGAAAGCTTGTGGCCATTTTTCTTAAGTAAATATCATCTAAGGATTAAAGAATTTCATATTGGTCAACAAGACTCTCATCATCATCATAGGGATCATATTTATCTTGATCAACAAGACTAGTGTCATCATCATCATTAAAGAAGGGGTTTTTGGTTTGGTGAGAGGACTCATAAAAATAAATTAGTCATGATTCTAGTTATATTTGGATTTGACATGGGATTGGATGAGCATACGGTATTTGATTAGAATAGATTAGATCTTAATATTTGGTTTGATATCAAAATATCTTGGGATTGACTTGCTAAACTCATATTTGGATGTTAGATTTTGGGATTAGAAGGGTTGGATGGGAAGTGGATAAGATTGATTGGGATTGAATTATATGAAATATCAAGGATCAAGACCTTGGGATAAGTTGATTTAATTGATTTTAATTTTTTATACCTAGGATAGCCAAAGTTCCTAAGAAATGAGTTAGTTTTGATTTGATTACTATACTTAGGATAGGAAAAGTTCCTAAGAAATTTTACTTTTTATTTAATTTTATATTAATGTTTTGATCTTTATTGTAATTTTGCATTTGGATAAGTGAACTTTATGTTTTTATGGGTGATTAGGATTAGGGATTGAAGGATTATAATGAATTTGTATGGGGATAGATTTGATTAATATGTGACCATTTAGATGATGGTACAGAATTAGGATTAGGGTATTATAATTGAGATGATGGATTTGATGAATTTTAATTAAGATGAGGGGGTGAAGGATTTAACCCTTGGCTTGGGATTTTATTTGATTTTGATAGATTAGGAGTTGGATTCAAAGAATTAAGGTTGATTTTGGATGAGGGATGAAGAATGTTTAATTTTGTATGGTTTGGAGGAAAAGTTTGGATTTTTTATTTATATTTAAAAGGTGAATTCATGATTTTTGACAAGACAACACATAAAAATTATAACAATCCTATATTTATTCAATTAATGGGTGTGTGAATGAGTGTAATCCCACTAATATATCTTGTCTTGGCATGATTTTTCAAGTCTATGTTAGGGTACTAACCACTTTTGATCACCTAATATTTTGATAAGGCATAATGGGAGAGCATACGTAGCCTACATAATTGTTTCAAGGGGCACAAGGTGAATAACTTTTTGGCATGATCCACAAACCATTTAGTACACTCAAGCATGTCCAAGGTCATAATCTAGGATGAAAAAGGTGACTAGAGGTATTTTATATACCGTAAGGTTACATGAGGCCTAAATCCATGAATTACAGCTTATCTATAATCATGTGATATAAGTGTAATAAAATTTCACTTCACCTTCAATTCTTAAAAAGGGGGCATCAAGGTTGTGTCAAACATGATGATGACTCATTTGAGATACAACTTTATTTCTCTCCCCCTTTGTATACCCCATCAAAATTCATGGTTCATTTCATCCCCTTATGTGATGAAATCCTTAGGTAGGACCCTAGAGGAAGGATAATTAAGTGCTTCTGATATCTAAGATCACCTTTGGAAACGAGGAGAGAGCATACACTCTCAATTTCCTTGGGATGAAAATAATAAAAAGAGAGAAAAGTGGTGTTTTAGATCCTCAAATTCACCTTTCAGTGTGAGGGGGGAGCATACACACCACTTTACTCAAAGACATCAAAAAATTGTGTATTTACCATGAATGTTCAAATATGTATATAATATTAGTCAAGATGATGAAACCATGGACAAGTGAAATGTTACAACACAAAAATGTTAGTAATTTAACAAGGTCTTTAGATAACAATTTAGTTACATAAATTAGGGTTTAGGTTAGAAAAATATTATTAGATAAATATTTAATACCCAAAGAAATGATTAATACATGATTTTATTTTGTACTTACCAAGTTTACCTACAAAGGTATCTTGAGAGGTGAAGAGTTGATGCATGATTGTAGAGACATCACAATATTGTAAAGTCATTGTAAGATGGTAGAGATGTTATAGGATGAAGTAGAGGAATTTCAAGGTTGTAGAGGCACCTCAAGAGGTATCAAATTTTTTGAACCAAAAACTAACAATAGAAGTTAGTGGAGTTTCCAAAAATAATTTTAAAAACTACAAATAGAGAGTTATGTAAGCTAGAAAAATGGGTTAGTGACTTAATGGATGATGGGAAAGGTCGTTGATGTCACAACTTGCATCATTTAATCAATTATTTATCGAACCAAGTGTGTCTCAGAGCACTATGCGATAAGGATAGTTGTCACAGATTCTTTGGGGGGGTTTTGCACTGTAAACAGTGACTTCAGGTATCGATTTTCCTACTTCAGGAGCTTTCAGGAGCCCTCAGGAGCTGAACTGTAGTGACCGATTCTTAAGGTTTAATTCTATTTTATTTTCTAATTTAAAACTTTGTTGACTTATTTTTGACTTTATTGAACTTGATTTAGACCGATTCATGGAGACAACTAATGATTACTTTAATCCTTAATCTAAAACATGGAATACAAATTAATTCTATTTTGATTTTAAAAGAAATCCATAATTAATTGTTGGAAATTAAACACTATTTTAAGAACATAAATGAATTGCGAGGAAATGATGTTTTACTCTAGAAACCATAAAGACTAATCTCCATGAACAGATTTTCAACTCTGACTTCATCTTTCCATAAGTTCCTATCATTGCTTCTAATGAAACTTAATAAATAAACACCAAACTTAACTATTTCGAACAACATCTAAATCCAATTAATTTCTTAAACCTTATAATGATTCCAACAACTTAATCTAACCATAATAAACTGAAACTTGAAAGGTAATTTGAGCAAAAGTAACTATCCATGATTAACATTCACTAAGTCGGAAAATGATTTAACAACTTAACAATTCAAAATTAACATCTACTTCAGATTTAATACGAATGAATCAAAAATAGCATAACTTAACAAAATACCAACACAAGATCATTCCAAATGTTAAGTGGGCCCTACTCTTCCTCAGGTAAGATCCCTTAACACAGTGATTGAATTAACTCCTTGCTTTCATTCCCATTGATCAAAAGTAGAACACAGAACAAAGTATTGTTATTGAAATACATAAATCTGATTGAAATTATCTAACTCTTAACTAAAACCAAAACATGGATATTTATAACAATATCCTTATTAAATTTCTAACATGGCATTAACTGCCAAGACTTAAGGCGATCAAACTAAAGATTACAATCAAACTAAAATAGAACTGAAACTGGATTAAAAGAGAATTATGCCAGATTGGTGCTTAAAGTAGAAGTTCCATAACCAACTATATAAGAAGTCGATTTGGACTTGAGTGACTTATCAACCAACAGGGCCCATCGATGGCATAGTCATTCATCATGATCAAACAGAGATTTTAACCATATCATCAATCTTTAAAATACCCTTTTCAAAACCCTTAAGAAAAGGATAACAATTATGGTAGTAAAATATCAACGCAACATAATTATCTCATCCAATATCATCATAAAGTAATGCAATTAACATAAACCGTTACTTCAAATATATCCACTAATTTAGCTAAACATAAAGAAAAATAAGTAAATATGTTAATCTAAAATCTACCGCCAATCATGTCAATTAACAAAAATAACAAGTCTTTTAAACATAAAATGCTTTTAAATGAAAGTATTCCAAGTCTCTCATCAATGGACAAGAAAAATCTAATAAATGGGCTAAATTGTTCTATGGTGGAAAAATGAAGGTCAAATACAAAATAAATGGGTTCAACATATAGGAAGATGGTTAGAAAATAATTGAAACTAGTGGGAAAATGAGAAAACCATGTACACTGAGAGAAAAATATTTGAAAATATTGATAAATGGTGAGAAATAGATGAGGGATGCCAAGCCAAGTTGCTACTAGTTCACTTGGTAGCGGTGACACAAGAAAGCATAGGAAATTTGAGGGAAAGTAGAGATAGATATTTAGGTGGTAGAGGAATCAAACTATATTATGGTTGATAGAGGGTAAAAAATATGTAAAAAAATGTTAATCTATAAAATACCCATTAGAAAATGATGAAAATGAGTTGGATAATAAAAAATCATTGCACAACAATCTAAAAAATGGTAGGAAAAGGGAAAAAAAGGAGGAAAAATATGTGGTGAGTCATCAAGCTAATTTGTTGTTAGGTGACAAAGTGAAGGTAATGCAACATAATGGAGGCATTGACTAGTGTAGCAAAGGTATCACACACAAGGTGTAGGTGTCAAAATAGTACTTGCACAATTGAAAGCTCATAAAAAATAAAAATAATGGATTAGATTTGGGATTTGGAGTCCCATTAGGCATGAAAATATATACATAAAATAATAATGGTAAATATTTAAATAAAAATAAATAAACCTTTTACCTTACCTCCCAAGTACCTTAGATTGAGCTTGAAGAGAAGTGCCTACTATTGATAATCCTTAAAATGAATATCTCAAAAGCTCTTGATGTGTGGCATGGATACTCTTCAATTTAATGTGATTTTATTGGAGAGACTTGTTGCTAATAGATTGGGAGAGGCTTGATTTATAGATTATATGGATGGTTGATAAATGGTTGAGATTGAACCATGAGATCAATAATTGTTGATGCTTGAGAGCTTTGGATGAATGAGATACCTCTAAGTGGCACCCCATAATTGGTTGACTTAGAGAGGAAAAGGATCACATAGGTTTGAGTGGATAGGATTGACTTGGCTTGAATGGATGATCAAGACTAAGAATCCTCTCACACATGTGAGATATCATATGTGAAAGAGAGATTTGACAAGTGTCCTCTCACACATATATGTGAGGTCAAATATTTAGGATGGAGCATAAGGATTCTCTAGAATAAATGGATGGATAAGATTTTACTATAAAATTTTAGGGATAAGTGATTAATTAGATCGATCATGTTTAGGAATGTGCACGGGATTAATTAGTTGTCTTTAATCAACTGATTGGATTGAGGTGGAAAATGAGGAATTAAATAAATGGATTGCATTTACTTATTTTTATAAGGATGGAGGTATGAATGTTGAACTTAATTAAATACATGTAAATTTATTTAATTAAGGTTGATTATATAGAAATGAGGATAAAGGATAAGTTAATTAAATAAATAGTTTATATAATTATTTAATTAATAATTGAAGGATGACTAGATAGGTTACGTAAATAATTGACTTTATTTAAGTAATGCTAAGATTTATTTAATTAATGCTAGGATAGATAGGTTAGAGTGTGGTTAGGTGTGGATAATTTTAAGGGTCTCCAATCCATGTTGGGTATACTTGTACACAAATAGAGAATGTGTATCCATAAAATTATGAAATATGCAACTAATTCATTGGGACCTTGTTTGATACTTAATAACTCTTGGAATATTATTTTAACTAGCTTCTTCATATTGAAGGTAATGACAAACTCACCAATTAGTTATAAAAAATAATGAATTTATTTCTTGAGCAAATTATAATAATATTATAGAGATATCCCTTCCAAAAAAAATCTATACTATTCTAGAAATGACCCCATCCAATGGAAGGACCTCTTGAATGGTCATGGTGCATTCTTTAATGTGGGAGTTTGGATATCCCACCCCCTTGAACTTTGGAGAGGGGTTCTAGAAAAATTAAATTATATATTGTATGGTCTATGAGATCCTTTAGATACTTAAGATAGGTCCCAAAAATAGGGGCCATGTGTGGAAAGAGGGATCCCTCCAAACTTGATCCCCATGGGAGTAGCTTGCTTAGTGGATTACACCTACAAAGGTATGTTTGGTCATTAATACCTAGGGAATTCCAAACAATTTAAGGAAGGTATTTTCAAGGGTTGAAAACCTAGTGGAATCATTTAATTTACATTTTGAGACACAAGCATCCCACCTAAATGGTATTTTTTCACCATAATGTATGACAAAGGAAATGGAGTCATGAAAGCCTCATTTCTCACATTACGTGAGTAAAATTTTACATTAGGGAAATTAAGTTACCCCTTGGCTTGGTTCCTTTGTTTTGATGGAAAATATATTTGTATATGGATTGCACCTTAGAGACATTGATTGCTTATTTATTTGGGTCAAACTTTGGAGTGACTTCCCAATTCCTCGAACCTCAAGAACCTTGATTCATGAAACAATGTTATCTATGAGCACCTTTGGGGTTGCTCCTTATGTATGTTATGTTTCACCACTATGAAGTTGGTTTTGTTTTTTGTACTATAAGGGTTGAGTAGCCACATCTATTGCTTCTTTTGTTAGGTTCTCATTTTTTTCTCATTATGTCGATAATTTTTTTTTAAAAAAACCATTTTAGGGGCTTCTCATGTGATGCAAGGGCATCCGAAAGCATTCAGATAATTGAGGCAATTAACAATGAAGTTGTAGAGTACCAGATTACTACATTTGATTGCTAGGGGCTAAGGAGCTGAAATTAGTTACTAGACATTATTAGCATTAATGTCTTAAGGTTGTATATGTTGAGGATATTGAGAAAATTGTAATAAAATAAGTTGCAAGTTGTCAGTGATGCAATGGAGTGCAGTATGTTGGCCAGCTCAGTATATTGATGATCAGAGGTTGTGGATTAAAGGGTTTTTTGTTGAGTAGATCTAGTGTTTCCATGTTAAGTTTCAGAGATCCGCATAAATATTTGATTGAGTTATGAATATATGTGTTTTGACAGTTGTTCTAGTTGGTGTTCCTCAAGGAAGATGATGTGATTCTGGTAACTTGAGTTGTTGCAGACATTTCTGTGGTGATTCATGATGCTTGTGGATGTTTCCAGATCATGTGTTCTTGGTCCACATTGATCGTTGTGCTCACGATTGGTGATTTTCTTTTGTGAGTTCATGTTTTCCATGTTCTTGGCCGATAGAGTGTTTGTAGCATGTTGTGGATCTTCGAGGAATAATATTTGAAGGTGTTTCATGTTCAAGGATGTTGTTTTGGGTCCTTACTTTGTTGTGGCCGACATTGGTTGGTTCACATTGTAAATTGTTTAATTGTTTGAAGCTGACCTATTTGAGCCTGCACATTATCTTACTTGTTCTTGTAATTGGGCTAACATGTTAATGGTTAGATGATTTGCGGATGATATAAATAGAAGAGAGAGGGTTTGTTACAAGACACAGAAGATGGGGGGATCAATAAGGTGATCAATAATACAAAATATGAATCATGATGATGAAGTCTTTTGATCCAGAAGAATCACAAAGCAGAGGGAGTGTGGAGTTGGAGAAGGAGTTGATGGAAAATTGTTATTATTTGAGTTGTTTGTAATCCCTGGGCTGCAGCCTAGAATCTATTAAGCCCGAGAGGCATATGTAATGTGTTTTGAGATTATAATATAATGAGGAATGAGCTTTGAAGGTTGGGTTTTTCCCTGTTAGGGTTTTCCCAGGATATATCTTGTGTCTGGTGCTCATGAATATCTTTTATATTTCTATGGATTGCCTATTAATTTATGTTGCATATCTGTTATGATCATGGAGATAGTAATTTAGGCTGCAAGGCGGGACAGTCCTTAATTGGATCCTCCTACCTTGGTTGCATTAAATGGTATCAGATTTGGTTGCAAGTCTATTAGCTAGTTGTGAATTTGTCAGGAAAGAAGACAATTTTGAAAGAAGTGTGAAACCCTAGAAGTAATAAGTGTCATCATAGAAAAAATATTGAGGCAAGAAAGATTCGAGTAAGCATTCAAATTTAGTTGTTTATCTAATTTGTTTCAATGGGGAAGATTGTGAAGAGGATGAAGAAGGAAAATGAAAACCTAATATGCGAGAGGGATACTTTGGAGGAAGACTTGTGCAAAATCAAGAAGTAAAATTTAGAACTGATGGAGAGGATGAAAGAACTAGGAGGAGATAAGTATGATGCTCTTGAAGAAGAACTAAAAAATGTAAGGAGAAATGAAGAACTAGAAGAAGAGCTAGATATGTTTGAGGATCTTGAAAAGAAATTTGCAGAAGGATTCAAGTTGTTTGTAAAGGTGGAAAAGAGGAACATATATTTGGAGGAAAGTTTGAAAGAATTGAACAAGGAGAATAGTTTGCAGAAGAAGGAAATATTTGGCTTGAAGGAACATGTTAATCAGTTCGAGCAATCACTTATGCCAGAAGGATAATGAGAATATGAGATCTAAGCCTGAATTTTGTGATGTTTTTTGTGATACTAATGATTTGTGTGATGTTGCAGAAGTTTCTTTAGAAGGTGAAGTTAAAGATAGCAATGTAACAAAGTCTACAATTGTTGGTGATGGTATTGGTTTCAAAATCATGAAAAGAATGGGATATGAAGGAAAAGGATTGGGAAAGCATCAGCAAGGAATTGCAAAACCTATTGAACCGATAATGAGACGCAAAATTGAAGGCCTTGGATATTACAGAGGTAAGGATGTTGTTACAAGTTCAAAAAAATTGAATCAAGGAAGAAAAAGTATGTATTGTTCACATTATAAAAGGCATGGACATGAAAAGGCATTGTGTTGGGATCTATATCCTTGTAAGTTATGTGGATTAAGGAACCATTCTGAGAAGATGTGTTGGGATAAAATGAGAAGGAAAAAGCCTATGAAAAATTATAAGCAGATGGATTATAGATGGATTGATGGAACAAAATGGAAAAATGTTACTTGTATGTTTAGAAGATTGTACAGATGGAAGAACTCATATGTTGGATCAAGATGCAGAGAAAGAAGACTTTATGCAGAGCGGAACAAGGACAGTTATTCAAACTATAGAGGGAGAGGTGGCAGAAGTTATAATGCTTATCACAATGAAGGGTACCAGAGGAGTGAAAGAAGATTTGCTAGAAGAGGAACCCATTTTCAAGTTTGGAGGAAGAAATAATCAAGCACTAAAGGTCATCAAGAACCTAATACTAGAGAAGCTAATGAAAGAGAAGTAGTAAAGGATGTAGAGATAGTTTGTGCAGATGAAGAAGAGCCTATTGATACAGAATTAGTTTATGCAGAGGAAGGGGAACCTTTGGAGGTATCATATTTCATAGAGGAACCAAAAGAAGGTGAAGCATTGATCTTAAGGAGAAAGATTAGCGAAGTAAATGTGAATGAAGGAATAGAAAAAGACAATGATCTTGAGGCAACTTGCGGAGAAGGCTTTCTCAGACTGTCGACCAGTGAGGCAGTGCAAGGCTTGCAAGTAGACCGCCAAACCTTGACCATGACAAGATGAAGAACCTGAGGCAACTTGCAGGGTGGCCTTGCTCAGACTGCCGACCAGTGAGATGGTGAAAGGCTTGCAAGTAGAACGCTGAACCAATTCAAAGAGACAACATTGGATTAGAAGAACTTGAGGCAATTTTGTAGGGTGGACTTGAGCAAAACGTCGAACTTGAGGTAGTTGCAAGTGCATGTGGACAGATCACCGAACCAATTCAAGAGACAACATTGGGTTTGACACAGTACAGACCAAAGTGAAGAGGCTTACTTTTCAAATAACCCAAAGATTCTGATCCAGGGGCATCCAAAAGCATTCAGAAAATTTAGGCAGTTAACAATGAATTTGCAGAGTACCAAATTACTACATTGTATTTCTAGAGGCTGAGGAGCTGAAATTAGTTACTAGACACTATTAGCATTAATGTCTTAAGGTTGTATATGTCGATGATATTGAGAAAATTGTAATAAAATAAGTTGCAAGTTGTTAGTGATGCAGTGGAGTGCAGTATGTTGGCCAACTCATTATATTGATGATCAAAAGTTGTGGATTAGAGGGTTTTTTGTCGAGTAGATCTAGTGTTTCCATGTTAAGTTTTAGAGATCCACATGAAGATTTGATCAAGTTATGAATATCTGTGTTTTGACAGTTGTTTAGTTGTTCTAGTTGGTGTTCCTCAAGGAAGATGATGTGATTCTGGTAACTTGAGTTGTTGTGGACGTTTCTATGGTGATTCCTGATGCTCGTGGATGTTTCCAGATCATGTGTTGTTGGTCCACATAGATCGTTGTGCTCGCGATTGGTGATTTTCTTTTGTGAGTTCATGTTTTCCATGTTCTTGGCTGACAGGGTGTTTGTAGCGTGTTGTGGATCTTCGAGAAATAATATTTGAAGGTGTTTAGTGTTCGAGGATGTTGTTTTGGGTCCTTACTTTGTTGTGGCTGACATTGGTTGTTTCGCATTGTAAATTGTTTAATTGTTTGAGGCCGTCCTATTTGAGTCTACACGTTACCTTACTAGTCATTGTATTTGGACTGACATGTTAATGGTTAGATGATTTGCGGATGATATAAATAGAAGAGAGAAGGTTTGTTACAAGACACATAAGATGGGGGGATCAATAAGGTGATTGATAATACGAAGTATGAAGCACGATGACGAAGTCTTTTGATCCAGAAAAATCACAAAGCAGAGGGAGTGTGGAGCTAGAGAAGGAGTCGATGGAAAATTGTTATTATTTGAGTTGTTTGTAATCCCTAAGCTACGGCCTAGAATCTGTTAAGCCCGAGAGGCATATGTAATGTATTTTGAGATTATAATATAATGAGGAATGAGCTTTCAACATTGGTTTTTTCCTTGTTAGGGTTTTCCCAGGATATATCTTATGTCTGGTGTTCATGAATATCTTTTATCTTTATGTGGATTAGCTATTAATTTTCGTTGCATATCTATTATGATCATGGAGTTAGTAATTTAGGTTGCAAGGCAGGACAGCCCTTAATTGGATCCTCCTACCTTGGCTACATTATCATGCTACTTTAGCATACACTAGTTCCCTTTCAAGGTGATCTACCCTTTTTTACGATAATAAATAATATTTCATCTATTGTAAGAAGAAATTATGTAATTTTCTTTGTAAGAGTTGGTATACTGAAATTAATTATAGAACTAATATCTTTTAACTATTTTAAATGAAATATATGGTGTGCTTATGCTTATTTATTCTTGATGTTAAATATTTCTAAATGACTATGAAATATATTTTTTGTATATACATTTATGTATTTTGTATCAAATACATGGTCTTGTAAAAAATAGAAGAATATGGAGCTAAAACATGAACACTCTAGAGAAATTTTTAAACTCTCTAAAGTTATCCCATAGTGTCAGTCAAAGTCTATAATAAACTAATAGTTAACTCCAAAATCACCCATTCAATTCTAGAATGTATGGGATGGTAATAAAACTAACTCATATTTATGATCAATGGTATTTGACACATGTTTTAAATTAAAAATTTAATGAAAATAATCATAATGAAGTGCCTCTAATTACATATTTTATGGAACACAACTTGTAAAGTGTTTATTGAGTATCCCATTTTGGAATACCAATATTCACGTCATATTTTAGAGAAATTAACTATTCCATCTAATCATATAATTGGAAGACAGTCGTAAAGTTTAGAAATAATTCAAGTCAATACTAAAGTATTGTTGTCTCATATATAGAATATAGGCAAAGCTTCAAGTTTAGACTAAAGTTCTTTTATTTCATTTATTAAATTTAGGAATGATACGATATTGCATGATTTATAATCTAGCAGTCTCATAATAAGTTGGAATAAGTTGAGATTTTATAAATAGTCTTCTTTATCTCATAGATAGAATTATTTAGTCAATGAATCAAAAATTCATAATAGAGAATAGCTATAAGCTTGTAATAAATCAAAAGAGTAGAAACCAATTTTACAATTTTGAATGAGAAGAAAGAAAGTTTGAAACCTTTGTAGAGTCAAAGAACTAATCCTGAAAATGAGGTAGGCCCCACTCTTCCTAAAGAAGAACTATTTTGGTGTAATACTTTGTATTTTGAAGTATTTTATTATTGTTTATGTTTCTGATTTTTTTTATTTTTTATGTCTTCTATATAATATATGTAGGAATCTAAATTTAAATCTAAATATTATAGAAAAGATAAAATTAATTTTCTTTTTACATTTCATGCAAGTGTGTTTCCTTCCTTAACAAGTGTGTTTTGTTTTTTCAAGCAAGTCGGTTTACTTTTCAAGCAACTGTGTTTCCTTCTAATAATTATAAACTAGTTTTTATTTCAATTCTAGCAATTTTGTAAGATATGATAGAGTTATTTGAGAATAAATTATTGTTATAAGAACTATAAATCTATTGTATATCACATTCGGACACCATATTATATTGATAAATATTAAATTATGAGTAATTGAGAAACTACAACAACCTTCTAATTTTTAGTGCTATTACTAGTTACCAGATTTTAAATTTGTGGGTATTAATATGGTTTCCTAAACCTGAGTACTAAAGGTTGTAAGATTCTTTTTTGTTTATGAATAGACCTAGGGATTCCCTATTTTTCATTGTGAAAGACCCTCCAAGTGATGCTACAATAGAGAAATAATAAGAGGTTGATAAATATAAAACTACAAGCCACTCTTCCTTAGAATTGTCACATAAAAATGTTAAAAGCCATCAACATATGTATAAATAGAAACGACATTTGATAGTTCACAAGTTTCATTAGACAAAGAGCTTCACAAAATATTAAGACAACCTACACTATGACAAACAGAGTTAGTAGAGTAGATGATTAATAAAAAGGTCCTAACAACTTAACCTTTACATATTCAATCTCTCTAACTCTAAAAAGATATGAACCTCTAATGAAGAATGTTTCTCGTTTAGGTTTAACAACTTTCAAGGGAAAATATTGTAAAGATCCTAATCAATTTTTATTTGAATTCAAGGTTCTTTTCTAAACCTATGACTATGGGACAAACAATCAGAAATTGAAACTTTTACCTCCAAACCAAAGGAATCATCTCTACATTGGTTCATGAAGTTGACAACCAACTTCATCCACACATGGGAAAAAATGGAGATATTATTTTTAGATAAATATCATATTTATTGTAAGCTTAGAGATAGAAAGGATGATCTCTTTAGAATGAAGCAGTTAGAAGATCAAAACTAAGAATAATATTTGGACTATTTCCTATGTGTATAGAAGATGTTGAAGATGTTGGCAAAATAGGGACAGACAACTAAGAGGGGGGGTGAATCAGTTGTCACAGAAATTTAAACTTTTTCTAACTTAACTTATCCTTAATCTTAGATCTAATGAATAAGCAATTAACCACAAGAAATTAACACATCAAAGAGACAAATAACACCAAGATTTTTTTGTGGAAATCTTGTTAGGGGAAAAACCATAGTGGATGTTAGTCCACAAGATTATACTATATTAGAAGTATAAAAGAACTAATAAAGGGAATACACATGCATTCAGGCACACTGCCTAGAGCTCACTGCTCAATTACAAAAGATGACTCATTGTCCAACAATAGGATTTGGATTAAAACCATCCAAGATGTGAATTGAGAACATAGCTTCTTCACAAGCCTGATTACTGTTCCAATTAAGCTCAACACTTCTTCACACTTTGTACAATCTTCTTCACACTCTACTTAGTAATGATATTCGCACATACACACATAGGATCACACGAAGCATACTTTTCACTGATCACACAATCACTCTTATAGCTGCTATAGGAGATTCCAACACAACTTTGTCAGCCAAAAAAAAACATATATATTTACAATGTCGGCCCAGATTTACAAATAAACTTTTTATGTGAATCCACAAAGGTCGGCCACAACATAGTGGAGACCCAAATTAATATCTCCAACATGAAAATACTTTAATTAATTTCACCTTGAAGATCCACAACACGCTACCATCAACATGTCAGCCAAGAACATGAAAAACCGAACATGCGCAAGAAAGATCTTCAACCATGATCTCACTGATTAATGTGGACATACCACAAAGATAGAGAATGAACTAGAGACATCTGAGAACACCAAGAAACAATAGAGAAGCATCTGCAACAACTGAGATAACCAGAATCACACAATCTTCATTCAGGAACACTAACAGAGACCATCAAAACACTGTCAGACCATAACTCACACAGAACTTCATGCGGACCTCTGAAACTTCTGGTATATGATCTAGAAACATTCAACAATAAACCCTTTAATCCACATCATCTAATCTTTTATGTATAGAACAAAATGCCTTCATGACCTGCATAGTTCCACTAGGAACCTGGAACACTTTTTCTTATAATTTTTCTCAATATCCTCGACATATACAGCAATAGATACACCAAATGCTAATAGTGTTGACATCAATGACAACCACATATCAGAAACACATCCACAACATCCAACAATCTCACCCTTTGGCATTGATGGCAACACATGATGAGAAAAATTCCATCAACCCAACATGTTGACTTCTTCTGCACTTCATTTCTGAAAAAGATTTTTCATGTTTCTCTTCTCCCCCTAGGATTTTTTTCACATTACTCTTCTCCCCCTTTTACATCAATGGAAAAGGTAACCATGACCTTTCCATATGCTTTAAACCACATATCTACACATCTGACTACTCCCCTTGAGTAGCAGCCACAAAAACATCAATCTGGATCATGATATAGCAATGAGGCTCACGGATTGATGCAAGCAAATGAATCATTTAGTTCTTATTAGGAGGGATAATTACCCCTGGCATTCCTTTGAGATACTCAAAAGTATCTTTCAGCACTGTCTTAGTAAATATATCTACAATTTGTTCTTTGGTAGGCACATACTCCAGTCTGACTTCTTTTTCATTTACTTTTTCCCTCAGAAAGTGAAACTTGATTGATATATGTTTTGTCTTAGAGTGCAGTACCAGATTCCTTGAGATATTTATTGCACTTGAATTGTCATAGTATATGGAAATAGGCTCTTCATAGATTACCCTGATTTCTTTCATCATTTGTTTCATCCATATCACTTGAGTACAGTTATTTGCAGCAGCAATATATTCTGCTTCAGCAGTGGATAGAGAAATGGAATTATGTTTTTTGCTTAACCAGGACACCAGCTTCTTCCCTAGGAAGAAAGCACCACCACTAGTACTTTTCATGTCATCTACATCACCAACCCAATCCGCATCAGTGTATGCACACAAAGTGAGATCATCATCCTTTGGATACCAAAGTCCAAAGTCAGTTGTTCCTTTCAGATATCTAAAGATTATTTTGACAGTAGTCACATGTGATTCTTTTGGATCAGCTTGAAATCTAGCGACCATACATACAACATTAATAATATCTGGTCTAGTATGAGTCAAGTAGAGCAATCCACCAATCATTGATTTGTACCTTGTTTGATTTTCCTTAGGAGATTCATCATTCTGAGTCAACTTACATCCAGTTACCATGGGAGTACCAATAGGTTTGGAGTCTTCCATACCAAACTTCTTCAATAGTTCTCTCACATATTTGGACTGAGATATGAAAATCCCTTGGTCCAACTATGTAATTTGCGATCCCAGAAAGAACTTCATTTCACCAATCATGCTCATCTCAAATTCACTCTTCATCTCATCAGCAAAGTTTATGCATAGATTATCATCTCCACCAAAAATGAGGTCATCAACAAAGACTTTTATGATTAACTCCTTATCATGATCTAATTTGAAGTATAAGTTACTATCAGCAGTACCTTTAGTGAATCCAAGCTTCAGTAGATATTTGTCCAATCTGGCGTACCAGGCTCTGGGGGCTTGCTTAAGTCCATACAAAGCTTTCTTCAATCTACAAACCATATCTTCTTTGTCTGTTAGCTGAAATCCATCTGACTGTTCAATGTACACTTCTTCTTCTAGTTCCCCATTCAAAAATGCAGACTTTACATCCATTTGATAGACTTTATAGTTCTTATAAGTAGCATAAGCAAAAAATAATCTTACTGCTTCAATTCTAGCAACAGACGCAAAGGTTTCTTCAAAATCAATACCTTCCATTTGAGAGTACCCTTTACATACCAATCTTTCCTTATTCCGGACCACTTCACCTTCCTCATTCAGCTTGTTTCTAAATACCCACTTAGTACCAATCACATTCTTGTCTTTGGGCCTAGGAACCAGTGTCCATGTGTCATTCTTTTCAATCTGTGTCAGTTCTTATTTCATGGCTTCTAGCTAGTGTTCATCTTGACAAGCTTCAGTGACACTCTTAGGTTCAATCTTGCAAATCAGACAATATTCTTCTGCAATTTTTCTTCTAGTTTGCACTCCTTTTCTCTTATCTCCTATGATTATACTTTCAGAGTGATTCAACTTTACATACCTTGGAGTCTTGGGACTTTCTCGAACTTCTATGTCTTCTAAAATTTCTTCTACACTTGCACTTGTTTGTGCTTCCTGACTAACTTGATTTGTAGGAACAACTTGTGGTTGCATCACCGGAACATATGGAATAATCTGAAGCAAATTCGGTGTTTGAGTGTTCTTCCCTTGATTTGTGTTGTCTTCATCTAAATCATAGATGCATCATCTGGATGATTTGACAGAGTCCTCATCAACTCTGAAATATGCACTCTCAACAATCTTTCTCAGTCTTTTGTTATAGCATCGGTATGCCTTGCTCTTTGTGGAGTAACCTAGGAAGATCCCTTCATCGCTTCTAGCATCAAACTTTCCTATATCATCATCTCTCCTGATATAACATTTGCTTTCCAAAATCTTGAAATACTTAACAGTAGGCTTGTAACCGAACCATAATTCATAAGGGGTCTTACCAGAATTACCATTCACATTTACCCGATTCAAAGTATATATAGTAGTGCTTACCGCTTCACTCCAGTACATCTGAGACACATTCCCTTCCATCATCATTCTTCTAGAAGCATCCAGAATTGTTCTATTCTTTCTTTCTGCAACTCCATTCTATTGAGAGGTTTGAGGAGCAGATAACTATCTTTTAATTCCATGTTCTTCACAATAAGAATTGAACTCTTTTGAAATGAATTCTCCACCTCTATCAGATCTCAGGCATTTGATTTTCAAACCTTTTTCATTTTTTTCCATGGCCTTGAAACTTTTGAACTTGTCCAATGCTTCACACTTTTCTCTTAAAAAGGAAACCCAAATCATTCTAGAGTAATCATCAATGACCAGCATAAAATACCTTTCTCCATGAATACTTCTAACTCTAGAGGGACCACAAAGATCAGTATGTAACAGTTCTAGCACATTATTTGAATGAAATTGTTTTCTTCAAAAGGAGACTCTAGTTTGTTTACCCATCTGACATTCTTGGCAGATTACATTAGCAGGCTTCACTAACCTAGGCAGATCTCTTATTGCTTGAGTAGAACTTATCTTGATAATGTTGTCAAAGTTTACATGACACAACCTCCTATGCTACAACCAACTTTCATCTATTTGAGCAATTAAGCAACTTCCACTAGTAGTATTCAAGTGAAAAATATTACCTTTAGTTTGCACACCAGTAGCAATCATGTTTTTGGAACTCCCATGAATCTTGCATTTTCCATTCTTGAACTGTAGATCATATCCCTTGTGTACCATCTATCCAACACTTAACAAGTTATGCTTTAGGCCTTCAACATAGAGAACATCATCAATGTTTTCCTTACCACCAAGGCTAATAGTACCTCTTCCATGAATCACACAAGCATTGTTATCTCCAAATCTTACAACCCCACCGTCATACTTCTCTAGACTCACAAACTTGCTTTTATCACCGATCATATGATGTGAGCATCCACTATCAATGACCCACTCATCTTTCTCCTCAACTCGGGTTGCAAGAGCTTTCTTATCTTCAGTAGATTCAATAGGCACAGGTTTATTTTCAATGGTAGCAATGAAAGCCCATTCATCTTCATTTCCATTATCTTTATCAAACTCATCATCAGTTACTGCTTCTTCAGAAAAGTAGCATTTCTTTTGGAATCTAGGTTTTCTAGGCTTAGACCTAGGAACTCTTTCAGGGCATCTTGATGCAAAATGACCTATCTTACTACATGAAAAACATTTAATAGGCAATACATCTTCATACTTACCTTTTTGTCTTCCTTCTTGCTTTGCAATCAGTGCTTCCAATTCTTGTACTTATCTTTCTTTGTCTTTGAGTTGTTTCAGTTCTTCATTATATTTAGATATCTTTTTAGAGCTCTCTGTCGGACTGTATCTTTGCCTGTAACTTCCGGGTATAGTAGCTTTGAATGCATATTCAGTTTTTGGTGTAGATTCACCAAATTCACTTATTTCAAAAGTAGCAAGCTTCCCTATCAGTGTATCTCTTGTCATTTTTTTTACAGACATAAATTCCTCAATAGCATGAACCTTCATTTTGTAAGGAGGCAAGGATTTGAGTATCTTAGCCACAATTTCATCCTCACTCACTGAACCACCGGCACATTTAATACCTAGCACTATTTCATTTACTCTCTGCATAAAAGAAGTAATATTTTCATCTTCACCCATCTTCAAATTCTCATACTTTCCTTTTAAGCTTTGTAGCTTATCCATCTTCACCTATGTATCTCCTTCATACAAAGTTTCCAGCTTCATCCAGATCTCATGAGTTGTCTACAAACCCATCACATTAGCCATCTCTGAATCTGTTAGGGCGCTCACCAATGCTTCCATAGCTCTTGTATTACTTTCAATGTCTTTGGTCTCATCAGCAGTGGAGGGACCATTCTGAGGAATAATATATTGATCTCTTGTAATCTTCCAATAAGCATCACCAATGCACTGCAGATGAAATTACATCTTGACTTTCCACAGTGAGTAGTTGGTGCCATCAAATCTAGGATTGTCCTTCTTGAATGTTGATGTTGCCATCCCGAATCACCTCAAGTTGTTAGACTTCTTCAGAGGAACTAGCTCTGATACCAATTGTTGGAAAAACAAGGACAAACAACTGAGAGGGGGGTTGAATTAGTTGTCATAGAAATTTAAACTTTTTCTAACTTAACTTATCCTTAATCTCAAATCTAATGAATAAGTAATTAACCACGAGCAATTAACACATCAGAGAGATAAATAACACCAATATTTTTGTGTGGAAACCCTGTTAGGGGAAAAACCATGGTGGATGTTAGTCCACAAGATTATGCTCTATTAGAATTATAAAAGAAATAATAAAGGGAATGCACATGCATTCAGGCACACTGCCTAGAGCTCACTACTCAATTACAAAAGAGGACTCATTGCCCAACAATAGGATTTGGATTAAAACCATCCAAGATCTGAACTAAGAAAATAGCTTCTTCACAAGCCTGATTACAGTTCCAATTAAGCTCAACACTTCTTCACACTCCGTACAATCTTCTTCACACTCTACTCAGTAATGATATTCGTACATACACACATAGGAGCACACGAAGCATAATTTTCACCAATCACACAATCATTCTTATATATCCACTATAGGAGATTCCATCACAACTTTGTCGGCCAAGAAAATATATATATATATATTTGCAATGTCGGCCCAGATTTACAAATAAAATTTTAATGTGAATCCACAAAGGTCAGCCACTACATAGTGGAGACCCAAATTAATATCTCCAACATGAAAATACTTTAATTAATTTCACCTCGAAGATCCACAACATGCTACCATCAACATGTCGGCCAAGAACATGAAAAACCAAACATGTGCAAGAAATATCTTCAACCATGAGCTCACCAATTAATGTGGGTGTACCACAAAGATAGAGAATGAACTAGAGACATTTGAGAATACCAAGAAACAACAGAGAAGCATCCACAACAACTAAGATAACCAGAATCACACAATCTTCATTCAGGAACACTGATAGAGACTAGCAAAACACTGTCAAACCATAACTCACACAGAACTTCACGCGGACCTCTAAAACTTCTGGTAGATGATCTAGAAACATTCAAATATTAACCATTTAATCCACAGCAGCTAATCTTTTACGTACAGAGAAAAAAAATGCCTTCATGACCTGCACAGTTCCACTAGGAACTTATAACACTTTTTCTTATAATTTTCTCAATATCCTTGACATATACAGCAATAGATGCACCAAATGCTAATAGTGTTGACATCAATGACAACAACATATCAGAAACACATCCACAACATCCAAAAATCTCCCAACAGAAGAATCCTATATGAGAAATTAAGAAAAATAATATTCCTAAGAGGGACTAATTAATATTCTCATGAAACCTTAAACCATGTGGAGAGTGGGGATATAACCAAACTTGATTTTGAAGATAGCATTGAAATCTACAAAAGTTAATCCCATACTAGAGAAAGAAGTAGAAAGGTTAAACATGGGAAAAGCAATGAAGATGTTACCAAGGTAATGTAATAACTATAGAATTTAAAAATTGATATCCTAATTCAAATAAAACTATGTTAAATAGGTTACAAGATAGCAACAAAAATGCATAAATTTTTACCATCTACTCACCAAAATGTAGAGATAAAAAACCCTCTTAAGGAGTGTCCTTTGAACAAAGTTGAGTTATGTGGGATCGATAAAAAGAATCACATAATAAATGAGTATAACCTACTATCTAAAATCAAAAATAGATTGAATAAGTTACCCCAAGTTGAGGAATAATTAAGCTTTATCAACCAAAGACTATCCAACTTTGGTTTTAACCCATATCCTAGATAGTTTGGATCTTGAACCCCTACAAACTAGATGCAAAATGAATGAAAAGAACCATGAAATGTACCACCAAAAAAAACCACCATAATGGGGATCTCCATGGGTCCAATTAGAATTTTTAAACCCATCATGGTATACTTCTTCATAAATAAATCAAACTATGGAGTAATACTAACAACCTTGGATGCCTCAAAAAAATAGAGGCAAAAAAGATACATTAATCAACAAGGATTCTTGTTGACATGACCATCCAAAAATAACCACAAAACATAAATGAGCATGTAGATAGTTACAACTGCCTACTCAACCTATAGTGAATCCTAAATACCACAAAAAAAAAATGTTCTATAATGCGGACCAAAATACTACTTTAAGTGTGCTAGAAATCAATGAAATACAATTGTGTTCTAGAAAGATCTTATTAGAACCTTCCCCTAATATCTCAAACCCATAAAAAGAGAGGGAAATGATACTAGAAGAGGAAAACAAATAAAAATAAACATCCTCTAATAGAAAATTGGAAATTATTGTTTCTATTTCATTAACAATAGTATTTCTAGAGCAATTGTAAGAACCACAACCAACTCCACAAAACTCAAAAGTGCCTCAAAATGTTTTACAATAATATAAATTAATAAATTAGCTCTAGATAATTAAAATATAGGTTCATTTGTTATAACAAATTAAGGATATGCTTGAATTAAACCAAATAATCAAAAAAAAAATGTATCAAGACACCAGGGTGGAAGAATTTTTTTCTAAAAATAATACAAGTAGGAGAGAAGTAGTATGTTGTACCATCAATAAAATTATTACCTTCAAAGTGTAGGGATCCACAGATTCCTCTCATTTTAATTATAATAGGAAGAGTAAACATTTGTAATGTGTTGATTGATTTCGGAGCTAGCATCAATGTTATGACAATAGACATAATAGAAACACTATCTTTAATTGGGATAAAACCCACATCCATTGTGTTGTATCTATTTAATCAATCAATCACCAAACCAAATGGGGTTATACAATATGTCACTATCATGATAAGAAACTAGGTGTATCCAATATACTTCCTCATTTTTCCAAGAAAATAAAAGAAAATTGAGATATCCTATTAGCCTAGGACATCCTTGATTAGCTAGAAAAAATATAATGGATATAAAATGCAAGAATTATTTGTATATCCACTAGTTCAACCTTCTCTAAAATATAAAAATAATATTTAAGTAGATGAGCCAAATGATTTAAACATAGAGAATGTTATTCTTTAGCAATAGTTACTATGATATAAAATTATAAGGAATACCATATGCATAAAGTAGAAGATAGGTAGAAATCTCCAAACATTATAGAAAAAGATGTCATGAGATGAGCACATGAATCTCCTAGGGAATCCTTAAAGGGAATTTAATTTTATTTTGTTGAAGTTGATATCAATGATGGAATTAAGTTATTAACACATAAACACATTACATATACTAATTCTTCATAATTTCCCTCTTAATACAATTATGAGTCCTCTCTATGATGTTGATTCCATCTATCTCAGAATAAACAACTTTATTATGCAAATAGGAAAAAAAATAACCATAATTATTTGGATAAAAAATGAAGAAAATTTCTAAGTTAAAAATATATTATAGAGCCATAAACATGCATTTGTTTGGGAATACACAAATATGAAAGGAACACATCCAATTTTTTGCAATAATCACATTTACACCAACAATGTTAGACCTATTAGACAACCCCAAGAGAGAATTAATCCTACACTCAGTTGTTGGAGAAGCCAATATCTAAAAGCACAATTACTTGATATCTTCCACTAGTAAAACAATGAGCACAATAACATTCCTATCGTAATTATGAGAATATGTGAATGTACAATGAGATCCTTGCATCTAGGCAAGGTATAATAGGTAAGAAGATAGGACTAAATAATCAACTACCCCTCCATAATTTTTTCGTATGTACCACTTTCATCTGGCCTTTTTCCCCCTAAACCTATTTTGGCTGTCAAAATCAAGGAATAGGAAGCCTTTGACCATTCCTCTGATAAACCTTCCCTGGTCACTTCAGTTAGACCAAAAGAAAGAATCCCCTTGTGCCTTGTGAAACCCCTAAAAACCCTAAACCTAAACCCCTGGCTAAGAAGAAAAAAGGGTGTGTGGGTCTAGCCTAGTGAAAAGTGGCTACTGGACTTTGTGAATTGAAGAATAGTCCCACTAAAAAGTATTGTAAACTGGCTACCAAGAACAAACTTGAACCAAAAAAGGGAAAAAAGGGCACCCCATGCCATGTGGTGGAATTGGACATGGACACTAAGGAGGGGGACTCTGCTGACAGAGACTCCCATGGGGACACTATTGTTGCTACCAGTGTGGACTTAGGGGTGGAGAAAAATAGCGTTAGATATTCTAACAAATTGGCCAAGAAAAAAAAGGACCTCGTTGATGAGATTTCCAGTGATTCTGAGTAGAAGGGGGGAAAGGAGGAGAGAAAACATGATACCATTGAAGAAACCAATGATTATGTTGAAGGGTCGGGCCATTTTATGGAGCTAAACAAAATGATCTGTGAAGATTCCACTCTAGAATCTTCTAAACACCTGGCTGGGAATGAAGGAGCGGAAAAGGTGGAAACTGAGAAGAAGGGGGAACTTGACCATTTGCAGTCTCGAGTTGAAAATTTGGAAAGGAAATTCACTAGTCTCACGCATTTCCCGATTCGGATCATGCACAAGTCTGTTGTTACTTTTTTTGATGTACTACATAAGGAGGTTGACAAAAAGAATGTTGAACAAGGGTGGGTGATGAGGTTTTGGATCTCCTCTTTCAAGAGTGGGAGGGCTTAGCAAAGTAATGGGTTGGGTGTGTGTTGCTAGTGGGTGGGTTTTCTTTTTGTTGTCAGTTTATTGTTGTTGTAAGTCTTTGGTGTTTATCTATATTTCTACTACTAGAGTACTTGATGATAGTTTTTGTTTTTTGATCCTTTTTGGCCCTCTAGGCTGTTGGTGTAAAGGGTACTACACCCTATAAATGAAGCTTATCTTATCAAAAACATATGTAAGCTCAAGTGACAATTATTTGAGCATGTGTCAAGTGTGCATGAGCTAGGTTTCCCAAAATGCATGTGTCGTTCAACATGAAGTGAGATAAAAAAAAAATCCCTAATTGTAGACTTAACTAGTGTGGATAGGACTCTCTTAGGTAGGCTAAAATCTAGCTAGTTTGATTATGTCTATTTACACTAACACCCCCCCTCAAGTTCATCTCGAGATATGTATGTAAATATTATTAGTCTCAACTACTAGACCATTTTAGGTGCTCATGTACAAATATATCATTAATGGAGTAAAGGATAAATGCTCATAGGAAATAGAACCACTATCCAAAAGAGAAATGATAAAATGAAATGTACAAGTGAAGATGATAGAAGGACTCATGATGACCCCCAAGAACTAATTCTAGCACAATATACAATAAATGATCCCCCCTTAGGAGAGAAAAGAGATAAGGTCTATGTGACCCCCCTAAAAAAATTAAGGAAAGAACTCCATGTGAGGAAATTCTCCCTCTAAAACCTAAGAATAGAAGGTAAATCATGCAACCTTCCCTCAAAATAATGCTTGTAGTGTTGGTATATTCTCAAAACTAGATGTTGAAGATGATCCACAAACATTCAACAACATTTCTCCCCTTGGTAATAAATAACACCACAAATGTGTGTAAGATAACTTCTCATTCCTGATAGGAATATGTAGGAAGAAGGATGAAGGTATTTAAATTATGTGCATGATCTAAAGACCGAGATGGTGCCCATGATGATATCTTCAAATGGTGCTAAATGACCTCCAAGATAATGCTAGATTATGAAAAATATTAATGAGATGAATCAGGTACCATATAAAATTCAAGCACATGAACCATGGATGTATGGTGACAACTAGACTAATGAGAATTTGATACTATTGTAGACGATGTCAAATTAGATGATGATTAAGTTTGATATGAGAACTCATGGATGTCTACAGAATATGTCACTATAGAAGTTTATGTAGGAAAGATAAGAGCAGGATCCAAAGATGGATATGCATTGATAATAACATTGATGTGGCTAATATAAAGTAGAATACCAATGTCCTCAACAGTGTCATCCAAATTTTTAATGTGGGACTCTATAAATATAGATGATATATCTAGTAGAAATATGTCCCAATGTGGTGGATCTAGAAAAATGATATCAATTTCTTGATGCATAGAATCACTAGAAGCCATGGAGATATCAACATTGTATTTGGATGTAGCAATATGTGATGGATTTTTCAATTTCAAATAGAATATGGAGGATATTATGTAATGTATGAAGATAAAATTCATCCTCGTGTTAATTGCTCCAACAATATGTGCATTTTATTTTTTAGTTTCTAGACATGGTCTAATTATGAGAAAATATCAATGTACAAATATAAGTTTTTCCCAAAAAAGATTAGTGCTAAAACATAGCCCCCTAGAAATATGTCTAAGAGAAATTACAACTTGTGTTAATATCGGATGCCAAATCAACTATTTATAGAATATAGTGATTTTTTTTTTTTAAAAGCTATTAAAATCTTAAAATTACATGAATAAATGAATTACTTGCAAAATTTTGATAGTTAGGGTGAAAGTTATGCCTCATCAAAATTCTCTTATAAATTTTCACTTTAGAGGCCAAAAAGCCAACCAAAATAGAAAAAAATTACAAAAAATATTGACACCACTATATATGTGATGGAACCAACTTCCCATCAACTATTCAAGTTTGAAAATATAACTCCCTATTTGTAATATATTATAAAAATAAATCATCCCTCCCTTTGTAAACACTCTGATAATAACACTAGTTGGTAGCAATAATTTTCAAGTTAACTACTAACTGATAGAATATAATGCTAATGGTAAGAAAAAATGATAATATTTAGTGCCATCCTAGATGCTAACATTGAGAAATTTCAATCACAACTAATGTGACATAAAAGGTTATGAGAAATGTGAAAAATATGGATGCCCTTGAAAGGGGAAACTTAGGATTATTGACTTGGTCAAAGGAAGCTTAAAAAATATCTTTTGCTAATTGCATGGGATATTGGGTTGTGTAAGGGTTGCAACTATTATGGGAGGCTAGGTGGATGAACTAGAGGTGAAGAGTCCTTTATTGGAAAGTGCAAAATTTTGTTAAGCCTAAATCAATGGGTCATGAGATGATGAAGGTAACTTGAAATCCTACTTTGTTGAGGTCACTAGTAATGTGTTGGAGAAAAAAATTTGTTGGTTTGCATAAGACACAACAAACCCTTTCAAAAGAAACTATCTCTGATTAGGGCCAAAATAGGCATGATTTGGATGTATTCCTTCAAAAAAAGCTTATCTCAACCTCAATATAGTAGAGGTGGTCAATAAATTGGATGAATGGTGTGAGAAAAATATCCTCCAAACACAAATTATGCCATGAACCAATCCGATAAGGCAAAAAATCCTATGAAATATTGGCAAACAAGTTAAATAAGGCACAAATCTAGGCCAAAAAAAATGACCAAATGAAGATGCGCAAAGGGTGATTTTGGACCTCAACTAAATTTTATTTTATTTTTTATGAAAAAATATGTACCATGTATGAATTTTTATGGTACAATAGGGTACAAGGAATAAAAAATTATAAAAAAAATCAAAGTTGTCAAATTTTACTAAATGAAAGGCTATTCTTCTTTTCTCAATCCTTTTCAACTCAATGGTGATGTTCATTTGGCTCCACAAAAATCTAATGGTATGGATAATTATTAGATTCACCTTGATGCAATGTAACATGTATTCAAAGCTCTGATACCATGTTGAAGAAGCCAAGATCTAAAACCATAATCACTCAAGATATCTTCCACTAGTGAAATAATAAACACAATAGCATTACTATCATATATATTATGAGAGTTTTTGAATGTACAATGAGAACCTTGCATCTAGGAAAGGTATAGGAGGTAGGAATGTAGGACAAAACAACCAACTACCCCTCCAAAGGTGCAACACATGTAAGCTCAAGTGATAAGTGTTTGAGCATGTGTCAAGTATGCATGAACTAGGTGTCTCAAAAGTTGAGTACATGTGTATTAATCACATGAAGTGAGACAAAAAGAAAAAAATCCCTAACTGGAGACTTAACTAGTGTGAATAGGACTCTCCTAGGTAGGCTAAAAGCTATATAGTTTGGTAATGTCTCCATTTACACTAACATTAAAGACATCACTAAGGAATAAATTAAAAATTCTTACAAGTAGGATTTATTTATCCTATTTCAAACAATTAGTAGGTTTCACTACTTGTAATTATTCCTAATAAAATGGTAATTGGTGTATATTCATAGACTATAGGGAGTTGAATAAGGCCACTAAGAAGGATTATTTTCCTCTTATATTTCTTGATAAATTTTTAGATAACTTAGTTGGTAGTGGCTACTTTTCATTTCTAGATGGTTTTAGTGCTATTATATGTAGACACATAAATATCCCAATACAACCTCACTAAAAATTAAATAAATGATTAATTTATTTAGTGTAATGTATGAAATTTAACTCTAATGAAAGGAATATTGATTTCCTTTGAGAGTAATTCCACACACTACATTAGGATAAACTAGCACTATGTATTATCATCTCAATATATTGTTTAGGTGTTATGTTGGTTATCCTTTTCTAAAGTTTTAGCTTTAAAAAAAAAATTGAATTAAAGTAATTAAAGGAAGAAAACTAGTGAAAATAACTAAGAATAGAGAAAAGAAAATAGTTACCAGATAATAGAAACAAAGAATGTAGACAATAGGGAACCTAGGTTGTAAATTTGAAAGCCTCTACCTAGGATCCTAGTGCAATGTGAGAACATATGTGTGACATGCTATCATCTTGTGCGAACAAAAAATCAAAAACATGATACAAATAAAAAAAATCCAGCAACCTTACCTCTAGCAAACTTACAACAAATAAAATAGAGAATTTTTTGGTGGTTGTTTGGGGTCTTGCCTCGGTCAAACCCCATATTATTATTTTGACCTCCATATATAGCCTAGTTTTTAATATATTTTCTTGAAATTAAATGACAAAATGTTGTGTAAATGGAAATGCTAAATGATATTACTAAAATATAGATTGAATGTTGTCCTAAATGCAAGCATTGTTAGCACTTAGGAACCAAAATTTCAATTGAAAGAGGAGAGGAACAAAACAAGAGCAATGTCACCTCAAGAGCATGAAGCTTTCAAGAATGACATGATATGTTGTTGTAAATTATTATCACTACTCCACAAGTATCACTTCACAAAGAAAATTATATTTACATGCACAATATATTGATAGAAGCTTCACAAAATGACCATGGAGGATATTGGTTCTAAGAGAGGGAGAGTTTTAAAAAATTATTAGAGAATGTAGAATGAGTCATCTTTTTTTCCAAATTAGAAACAAGGAAACAAGAGTTTGTCGACTACTCAAGAAATTCATAATCATTACCCTTTTTACTATCAGTGATGGTAGGGAAAGAGTAGCACTCAAATGGCCACTAGAATCACAATTTTTTGTAGGAAATAGTAACACTCAAAGAGTAAGAATCTGATGGTGTCTCCCATATGAGAAAAGTTGGATTCAAAAAGAGTTCAAAAAGTTAATATCCTCATATAAATATTAAAAAAAATGATACCAAAGTGCTAACATCTTGAATTTAAGGAAATTCATATCTACACTCCAAATTCAGCACAAAACATAATGTGAAATTACAAGGGTGTGCAATTTTTCACATTACATATAATTAATTCATGTTAACCTAATGCATCCCACATAATTTTTCATAGCCCTCTTGCACTTAATTTATTATTTAATTACCCCATTGTTAAACGAACAAGACAACTGAGAGGGGGGTGAATCAGTTGTATAAACTTAAAAAAACAAAACCCTCAACAATAATCAAATCCACAAGCATTCATTAAACCCTTATTCTCTTATAGTAATTAATCATGAAATGTAGATAACAGAAATTGAAACAACAACACAATACTCAAGAGAACACCATATTTACGTGGAAAACCCAATGAGGGAAAACCACAATGATGATTAGCTCACAATATAAGTAATTGCAAAATTGGTACAAGGGCTCACTGCCAGAATAGGACACACTATAGGGCTCACAGCCAAAGCTCGCAACTTAGAATATACAAAGAAGATAGATGAGAAAAGTTACGCAAAGAACACTATCTCAATGCAATAAGGAATCCACCATAATCACTCCAACACTTCTGCAGCCTTATTTGAAAGATTGTGGACACCTTCAGCTCACTGCCTTCAGAAGCCCAACACTTGAAGTTCACACTGCTTTGCTCAAATTCACATCTATACTTTTGTAATTCACACCACATTCATTACTCACATCTATCTTGCCTCTATCTTGTGATCTTCCAACAACACCACTCTTATTTATATTAACCTCGACCTAGAAAACCTTCTCCAAGGTCAGCAACACATCCTTTACATTTTCACTTTCAAATTAGGTCAACACCCAAACATTCCCATGGTGGATAGGAATGAAGGAAACCCATATAAACCCTTAGTTAGGACCCAAATATATCCTACCATGCCTCAACATGCTTCCACAAACTCTGAAACGGCTTCACATGTAGTGTTAACATCCGGTTGGCCATTACCCATGCTAAACACCATAAAACTATTAAGTACACACTTCCCATTTGATCAAGATGACATGTGAACCACACAAATATACAAGATCTAGAACAATCCACAAACCACCTGAGATCCAACAAAGAATTCATCCAAACTCGCATCGTAGAAATACTTCAACCCAGAACATCCAAAAAACCTCATATGCACACTGACACATGAAACACACACTGTACTACACCAAATCAAGAACAAAATTGAATTCATAAAGATATAAAAAATATAAGAAACTTCCCAGATCTGTACAACTAGAAACCACACTATGGAGGAATGTGGAGCAAATACATTTCTCCCATACCATAGTAAACAACACTGAAAACCTAGTTCACACACTGGTGAACACATCTCACTCTACACAGTGATCCAAAAGCCTAAACTCTAGATATAGCAACTACTGAAAACTCTAAATGACATATCAGATCTACACAAGCATAGCATCAACACAGAAGAAACATGGAGCACATCCAAATCGTGTTCTGAACACTTGCACAACATTGTTTTCTCTGTTTATAAAATTTTATCAAAAACACTTGGAAACCAAGTACTAGAGACACCATCTTAGCACATTAATTCATTCCAACACATCCTCAATATCTCAACTACACATGCACACAAACTGTAACAAACTATTTCCCTCATTTTCACAAATTTCTCAATATCCTCAACATCTTCATCATTCAACAACCTTTCTCAACACATAGTTGACATAAATGACAACACCAGCTTTTTGAAATAAATGACAACACCTTCATACTTGCAACAATCTTACCCTTTGTCATTAATGGCAACACATGATGTGAAAAACCATCAAAGACAACACAAGAGCGAGCTAAATAGAATCTCTCATTTTTTATTTTCTCTCCCCCTATGTAGATAAACTTTTTCAAATGATTCTTTCTCCCCCTTTGACATCAATGGAAAAGGATAAAGTATTTTGCATTGTTCTCCCCTTTTGACACTAAACCAAGATACTTGCTCTGAATACTCCCCCTTAGGAGTACACCCAACCAAATCAACAACTCTGCACAATGGAAACATATGACACTACCTACTCCCCTTGAGAGGTAGCCACCAATCATTAGTCTAGACAAGAGATGAATCCATAGATCCACTTAACTGATGCATCTCCATATGCATCTAGTTTAAGGAAGGAGGAGCAATAACCCCCAACTTCTACCAAAGATACTCAAAAGTATCCTTAGGAAGAGCCTTAGTGAATATGTCAACAATATGATCCTTTGTAGGTACATATTCAAGCTTCACCTCATTCTCCATGACCTTCTCTCTCAAAAAGTGATACCTAATTAATATATTCTTTTTCCTTGAATGCATCACTGGATTCTTTGAAATATTAATTGCACTTTTGTTATCGCAAAAGATAGAAATAGGCTCATCATACATTACTCTAATATCCTTCAATGTTTGTATCATCCACAATACTTGTGTGCAACAAGATGCTACTGCAATATACTCAGCCTCTATTGTAGATAAGGAAACTGAATCTTGATTCTTACTTAACCATGAGACCAATCTACATCCAATAAAGAATGCACCACCACTTGTACATTTCATGTCATCAACACAACCAACCCAATCTGCATCTATGTATGCACTTAGTGTGAAATCGGTATCCTTAGGATACCATAAGCCATAATTTGGAGGCCTTTTAAATATTTGAATATCCTCTTCACAGCTACAACATGTGTCTCTTTAGGATCTTCTTGAAATCTAGCCACAAGAAAAATTGCATCCATGTATAGTAATCCACCAATCATAGATCTATACTTTCTCTAATCAACCTTAGGTAATTCATCATCCTTGCATAATTTGCAACCATTCACCATAGGAGTACATACTAGTTTCGATTCTTCCATTCCAAACTTCTTCAACGTCTCTTTGACATACTTTGACTATGAAATGAAAATACCTTTATCTTTTTGATTGATTTGTAGCCTAAGGAAGAAATTCATCTCCCCAAACATTGACATCTAAAACTCTTTATGCATCTCTTCTAAAAATCTCTTACACATAGCTTCATTTCCTCCAAAGATAATATCATCCACATACACAACCACTATCACAATTTTTTCCTCCTCAATTTTGAAGTAAATATTACTATCTAGAGTGTCTTTATTGAATCCTTGTTGTATCAAATACTTGTCCAATCTTCCATACCAAGCTCTAGGAGCTTGCTTCAATCCATACAATGCCTTTTTCAATTTGCAAATAATATTTGGTTGATCTAATAACTAAAATCCTACTCGTTGTTCCATGTAAACATATTCTTCCAATTCACCATTCAAGAAAGTGGACTTCACATCCATCTAATAAACTTTAAAGTTCTTGTATGCTGAAAATGCCAAAAACATCCTGATTGCTTCCATTCTAGCCATCAGGGAAAATGTTTCCTCAAAGTCTATTCCTTCCACTTGCGAGTAACCCTTACACACAATTCTTGCTTGTTTTCTTACCACTTCTCCATTCTCATTCATTTTTTTCTAAATACCCACTTAGTTCCAATTATATTCTTATTTGTCGATCTAAGAACCAGTTCCTAAGTCTAATTTTTCTCAATCTGCATAAGTTCTTCTTCTGTTGCCTTCATCCAGTGTTCATCTTTGCATGCTTCACTCACTATTTTAGGTTCAATTTTAGAAAGTAAACACATATTTACCTCGGCTTCAACAGCTCTACTTCTTGTCAATACTCTTTTCCTCTTGTCTCCAATGATCTGTCCTTCAAAATAATTTATTTGCACATACTTATGGGTCTTAGGGGTCTTTTCCAGAGCTTCTTCTTCTTCTCCACAAGTAGGTTCATCTAATACATATCAATCTATAGCAACCGAATTCTACAAATCTTCATCAACCTTAACATTTTCACTTTCAAAAATCTTTCTAATCCTTTTGTTGTAACATTTGTAAGCTTTGATTTTAGTAGAATATCCAAGGAATATACCTTCATCAGACCTTGCATCAAAGTTTCCTAAGTTTTCTTCATCTCTTTTGATATAATATTTGCTTCCAAATACTCTAAAGTACTTGACAGTAGGAATCCTTCCATACCACAACTCATAGGGAGTCTATGTTGTTAGCTTTGGCTTGAACTCTGTTAAGTATGTAAACAATAGTATGAATTGCTTCTCTCTAGTAGACTTCTAGTAGGTTAGCTTCTTTCATCATATTCCTAGTAGCTTCTTGAATAGTCTTGTTTTTCCTTTCAACCACTTCATTCTGCTAAGGAGTTCTGAGGGCAGACAAGTGCCACTTTATTCCATGAACTTCACAAAACATGTGAAACTCATTAGAGGTGAATTCTCCACCTCTTTCAAACCTCAAACATTTTCTTTTCAAATCCATTTCATTCTCAACCATATCTCTAAATGCTTTGAATCTATCTAGAACATCAAATTTTTCTCTAAGAAAAGTAACCCATGTCATTCTAGAATAATCATCAATCAAAATCATGAAATACATGTCACCTTGAAGACTTCTCACCCTTGTAGGACCATAGAGATTTGTATGTATTAATTCCATTAGTCCTATAGTATATCATTCCTTTCCTTTGAAACTACTCCTTATTTGTTTTCCAAATTGATAATTTTTGCAAACAACATTGATAGGCTTTGTATTCTTGGTAGGTCTCTTACTGCATGAACTGAATTGATTCTAACTAGATTATCAAAATTCATGTGACACATCCTCTGGTGTCATTTTCAACTGTCATTAATCTGAGACATAAAGCAATGACCATCAACACCCTTGAGCTTATAGATATTTCTATATGTCCTCTTACCAACAGTAATCACACTTCCGGACCCTTTTCTGATCTCACATCTTTCATCCTTAAACACAAGATTATATCCTTTGCTACAAATTTTTCAAACACTAAAAAGATTATGCCTTAAGCCTTTTACATAGTAAACATCTTCAGTATTATGTTGTTGTAAATTGAGAAGTTTTCATTGATGTCAACAAATAATGGAATTTTGATGTTTGTCAATATTCAGCTGCTTCGGTAATGAAATTCTGTTGATCTGGTATTTTGGTCTAGATTATCCTATATTGTAATATTTTCTCAAAAGCTCATAATATACAGTCACCAGTAGTTTGGAAGCAGAGTTATACTTATACACAAGCTTTGTACGATAGTTTTTTTGGTCTGGATTCTATCTCATAAAAAAGATATCATTACAAGAATTTTTACATAGGTTTGAGACTACAAGGTGCATTCTACTTTGGAGTTTCATAATGATATGTGAAGGCATTTGGAAGATATCAATGACAGTATTCTGATCTATAAACTGTAGTAAACTTTCATACTATTCATTGATGTGGGAGATTCTGCATTTTCTCATATTTGATTATCATATCATGCACTGTTGAAGATAAGCAGTTTGTTGTCATCTAAAGGATAATTCAATGTGTTAACAATTTTTGGGTTACACGCTTGATGGATTGATGTTTTGAGTTTTGGTCTAACTCTAGACGACCTAATTATACATTGAGATATGCTACGAATGATAAAGGGATACATCTTAGGTCCATGTCAACTATTTACATGCGAAGATGAATGTGTTTTGAGGATAGTGCCAACAGAATTAGTTTTGATTTAAAATGAGGTTTCTCTAATTAGGCTGACCTAATTAGTGAACACGGATATATATATATATATATGTGTATTATGTAAGACATTTAGACAAAGAGAAGGTGTAGCAAAAAAGGAAGGAAGTAAGTGTGAGAGTTACATGAAGGAAAAGAAGAGAGTTGGATAAAGATGAGCAGATAAGTGTGTTATGTATGTATTGTGCTTCACCGAAACTGAACTCTAGCACAAGGTGCACTCTTTATCAATTCATACTTTTGGCAATGAGCCATAACATTTTGTTTTTTTAAAAGTAAAAGGTAGGATGCCTATATATTTATATTTATAAAATGATGTACAAAAGTACATATTGATATATTTTGGCTCTCATCAGCTAAATTCAACTCTTAATCCACCTATTCAGACTAGACATTAACATATCTATCTTTGCTTTCAACCCATAATCCCAAAATATTACCTAATATCATCATGTTTCTTTTCCCAAAAGCATTACATAACTTGATTACTATTAACCATATCAACTTACTATCTATGACAATAAAAAAATTCACTTTGAAGCCCACATTCTATAAAAAAAGAGGCTACTTTGATCAATTACTCCTCCATCTGGTCAATTGATACCTCATTCTCATCCTGGTGTTCCTCAAAATTACCCATCATAGATTGTAGAGGAGGAATTATGTTCAAATTCAGGTCAATATTGTTAACATGCATATGGTCATGATCATCATCTGGTGCAACACCTTGACCAAAAATTTGTTGATCAACACCTTCTGGAACAACCCTTTGTGGAACAACAGCTTGAATATCAAGACCTTCTGGAGCAACATCTTCTAGACCAACCTCTAGCACATTCTCTTTTGGAACAGTAGCTTCCAACAAATCATACTCGTGTGATGCAAGAGCATCTAGTGGTGTAGGGAAATCTTGCATCACCCAAAAAAATTGTTTTCTTTAGTTGTTTTGAGTCCCATGATAGAACTCAGGGGATATAAGATTGCCAGGCATCAAAAATAGTGAAAAAGAGCACTTACTATTTTTAGTAAGTTGGCCTAAACGGGCTCGTATGGACGTGAAAATTTACCCCAAGGAGCAGAGTTGAAAAACATTTATGGTCGAGAAATAATCACCTCAATCCCCTGCACGGTTTGGGAGAAATTAAAGTTTTCGTCTCGGGAAATTTCTCCAATGCAACTTCAAATTCAGATATGAAACTTTAGAGGCCTCGAAACAGCTCAAAAGGTGGCCGAACCAACCTATGGTGGGTTCATGCGTTGTAGAGCTCATTGAGAGCTTTCCAACGATGTGCAATAATAGAAAATTGAACACCCGGATCAAAAGTTATGGCCCCGCGAAGTTGATGGACTCTAAAAATTGAATTTCTTAAAAATTTCTTCCTAGGCCAAAAATCAAACAGTGGGACTTTTGGCACCAAAACAAAAAGGGGAAATTTGTACTTTCTAGAACATTCTAGGGCGGTTATTGGGGAAAATAAAAAGGGTTAAGTGGGGTTTGTAGAAGGTGGCCCTGATGGTGTAGATTGTGGCTCCGAATAGTAGATTTTTCTTTTCTGAGTTGATTTTGTTGTAATGAATCAAGCCCATGAGGCTGTAGCATGTAAGCTTTGAATCTGTAATTTCATTTTCTGAAAATAATTGAAAGTGAGTCTTTTTGTCTCGCATCTTCTATGTTGGTATCTGTTGTTGTGATTTATGTGGGTTTTGGGTGGTGTAGCCCTCATCATCATGGGTGAGTAAAACCAAAATTACATTTACCCAAACCCATATCCTCTTGGCTAGCTCATAATCAACCTCCCCTACAAACTTGTTCAAAGCAAACAACAAAAAATTTGACCTTTTTTTAATAGAGTTTTCTTAATTACACTGAATATTGCAACGAAAGAGGGCCTGTGTGTAAGTAGATGCCTAGGGAAGAGCCCCCTACATATCCTTTCCCCTTCCACAAATCATAGCTCTGGAATTCTCTCATAAGGACATCATTCGGGAGGTATCTCTCTTTCACTAATTTATTTGTGATGAATTCTATAGCCCAAAAGCTTTGTAACAAGTCTAGCAAATTGGAAATAAAGATAGAGACAAGTTGAGAGGGAAAAAGAAACCTGTTGGACTCTAGTTCTAAAATTTCTTGCCCAATAACCCTCTTAACATCCTTCTTAAATTGCTAACAATGCCCTTTGAAGACAAGCTAAAATTTCACCTCATTGATTTCTTTTCTAAACGAAAATTCCCACTCATTGATTGGAATTGTCGCTCTATAATTTCGTGGCACATACTCCATTTGCATCTTCTAAAAAGCCTTGCACCTCCTTTGACTAATACAACCTTCTCCATAGGTGGATGAAATCTCTCGTGACATATAGGCAACAGTCAAAAGAAACTTCTTGAAGAAAATGAAACTTTGATCACCTTCTTTCCAAAAGAAATGGTAATGAATATGAAAACCTTATTGAAAATGATTAAATGCATTTTCTCACACATTTATCTCTGAAAACTGTGCCTTGAAATCATTTCTTTAACCCCTTTTCTCCTTCCCAACCCATATGAGATCGATTTTAATACACGCGGAAGATATACCATTCATTTTCATAATGAAAATGCCAGTTGATAAGATAGAGGATTACACTCTTCTCGAACATAATAATCTTTTCCAAATTAGCGATATAGCTAATTCAATTAACACATAACCTAGGTGCTAACTATATTATAGCTAAAAAAATTCTTCTCATTTCCCCATACGGATGAAATGGCAGCTGGATAATCTTATTTAAATCACTAGCAATTCTATGCATTCACACATAAAATCTATGTCAATCTTTACAATAATAAATTAAACTGTACACATAAAAAGAAACAAACTTATTAGTGTTAAAAATTGGTGGCCCTTTGCTGCCATTTGTATGACATATGTCGTTGTGAATGATCTTGTTTGTAATCCAATTTACTCAACCCTTTAAGCACGAGTCTCATCCTCCTGTCGTCACCTAACCAATGCATAAATTTTCTTAATGAAATCCTTTATTGGCGCTTGCATGATGATCTATGGTGCACCTTAGTATTTCCCCAACTTTACAACTAAGCCCCTATCTTTAGTTATCATACTCCTTAGCATTTTTCAAATTGATGACTTATATTTAAAATTCCCCTCCTCAGCCACTGGATCTATCAACTGAGGATATTCTTTGCCAAAGTCATGACCACCTAAAAATTCAAACTCCTACCCATCACAACCCATATTCGTAAGTTTATCAGTCAGCTTATTTCCCTCCCTATCTGTGTGAGTAATTTGAACTTCTTGGAATGACTCTATCATCAACCAAACTTTCTTAAGTATATAACTTAATCTCTAGTTATGATTATTTTTTTCTTTGCAAGCATTAATGATTAATAGAGAGTCTCCTTCAATGTGTAACTTACCTATATCAATACTTCTTGCTAACTACAGTCCTTGAAGCAATTCTTTTTCTTCTACAATGTTGTTTGTATCATTTGGAAACCATACTACTTTAGTTGCTAACAAAGAGCCTTTCCAA